>OW285239.1:156535257-156816514 GCA_935421215.2 Melolontha melolontha
AAAAATTCTTGACAAAATGTTAACCTCGCTTCCTTATCTCGATGGCTAAGGTGCTGTGTCATTTGGTATTTGTACTGATGAAATTTATTAGATCTGGTAGGATTTCTCGTAAAAGCAGCTCTCACTCGCTCAATATTTGCAAGCGTAGGAACCATTCTTCGACGTCCAGTTTTTAAATGTTCTGCATAGAATCATTTTCACGTCATCCGATTACTGTTTTGCGCGTTGGTGTATTACCCCTATTATTACTACTAAACTGCCGTCGAAATGCACGCCGAACCTCTTCTACTGAACCAGATCTAATGTAAATTTGAATGGAAAACACACGTTGTTCCAAAACCATATTAATGAAAAAATTTATAAAATTGTAACACTTTGTTTGTGACACTGATGCGAATTTATGTCTAGTAATTATTCGATTGATTTGAGACAGACGCCTACTCGATAAAATGTAATATTATCGATTTAAATTTAGTAGCCTTCGGGTACTAAATTTAAATCGCATATCAAAATGGGTTGTCTAATATGGTGAACCCTGTACAATTCATTCCGCAATAGTGTATCGCTTATTTTGACTCTGTAAGAAATCCAAGTACCAGGTGCGATGCAGATGTTCCCGAACTGACGCCGTAACCCCCACTAGTAACATTGAAATACTATACAAAAAGGGTTTTAAATATATCTATACGTTAATATGCCGTATAACGCTTTTGTTTAATTATGAAACAGACATGTAAATAATTTACATATCTGTAACTGTATACTTGGACAATACCTCGTATTTTCAACATTTACATCTGCTTAAGACATATGTTTCTGCCATCTATAGGCATCGTCAGTTAAGCTAATAAAGCAATGTATACAAATGATACAAATCTTTATAAATAAATCTGTATCTGTATATGACATTTAGCCGAACCGCCTATTAGATAAAGCAAATCTCATCCTATCAGGTCCTGATAGGATGAGATTTGAGATCATTTGCCGAAACATGTAAGATTGTTTCAAATATATACATTTTTAAGTAAAACCAGACCTTAAATCGCCAACTAATTGAGTCTACCATAACGTACAAAGGTCACGAAATAATTATCTTTATTCAGTTTCTTGGCGATTTAAGGTATGGTTTTACTTCAAAATGTATATATTTAAAACAATCCTACATGTTTCGGCAAATGATGCCTTTTTCAAGGAATATAAAATATAAATGACAGTATTACTGTCATATTTATACATTTGTAGTTGCTATGGATAAAATTATTCAAGATACATTCCAATTTAATAATAATAAATCATGCCTTAGTATTCTAAAATAGATAGACAACAAAACACAGGGAAACACAAGACATGAGTTATTATTATGTATGCGCCCGTGGAGCGGCTTAAGATGTTAAGCTGTCGGCATTCGCCTTAAACGAGAAGGAAACCCACGAAAACCTACTCGGACAGCGAAGTATGACATTAATATACTGTCATTTATATTCCTTGAAAAAGGCATAATTTGCCGAAACATGTAGGATTGTTTTAAATATATACATTTTGAAGTAAAACCAGACCTTGAATCGCCAACAAATTCAATTTACCATAACATACAAAGGTCACGAAATAATTATCTTTATCTATATATATATATATATATATATATATATATATATATATATATATATATAATATAGTATTTTCGTGACCTTGGTATGATAAGGTAAACTTAATTAGTCGGCGATTAAAGGTCTGGTTATTACTTCAAAGTGTATATATTTAAAACAATCCTACATGTTTCGGCAATGATGCCTTTGTCAAGGATATAAAAAATATAAATGACAGAATATAAATGTCAAGTAATTGAGTTGCTATGGTTTAAATTATTCAAAGATACATTCAAATAGTAAAAATAAATCATGCCTTAGTATTCCAAAAAATAGATAGCAAGGTGAGAACAGATGTGTTGTTCGCTGCTAGCAGCTTGTGTCTTTTTCTGGGTATGAATTTGTGTGTTGGTTGCTGCTGGCAGCTTGCGTGTCTTTGGGTGTGCGATTTTGTGTTTGTGTAAGAGCGTAAGTATAGGGTTTTGTATGATGGTGCGCTCGTGCGTGTGTTAAGTGACCGGTCACGTAAGTACTGCACGGAAAAGTAAAGAAGTTGTCGGGAAAGGGTTGGCGGCCCCACGCACCGGCTGGTTATCCGATCTCTCTAATTTACGTGACCGGTCGCTTAACACACGCACGAGCGCACCATCATACAAAACCCTATACTTACGCTCTTACACAAACACAAAATCACACACCCAAAGACACGCAAGCTGCCAGCAGCAACCAACACACAAATTCATACCCAGAAAAAGACACAAGCTGCTATCAGCGAACAACACATCTGTTCTCACCTTGCTATCTATTTTTTTGGAATACTAAGGCATGATTTATTATTACTATTTGAATGTATCTTTGAATAATTTAAACCATAGCAACTCAATTACTTGACATTTATATTCTGTCATTTATATTTTTTATATCCTTGACAAAGGCATCAATTTATCATTAGCATTGACCCTTCATTTGGTTAATTGCACATATATTTAAACTAAAGCCGTACTGGTCTTATAAGTAAGTATGTATTACAAAATGTCAATTTTAAAACACATATTATATCATGTACTGTTTTACTACAAAGTTCTTGTTGTCTTTTAGGCTGTTCTAATTTATAGTGTATATATTATGTAGTAATACGTGATTTTCTAAGATTTCAATGGATATCTTTTATTTAAAATTTTAAGTACTCCATGACCGTCAAAACAAATGTTTATTTATTGAAGAAATCTGCAAGATTTAAATGTCGATCATGAAATTTGCTGCTATTGTAATGCTTTAAATATCCTTTTATATTTTGGTATGTATTGCATGTTCTTAAATTCTAGATTTTAATATTTATAAACTGAATCGTAGAGAAATAAAAATCTATAAGGCACTGAACGTTGAATATAAATTTACTAAGTATACACAGATGTGTTTTTCTAACACGATCTGTTTTGTTGCATTTTAAACCTATTACAGAAAATAATGAAAAATCTCTACATGTAATAAACATTAAATTTGTTGTATCGATGCTCATGCAGTGTGCGTTCAAAATTGAACCGTTTCAAATTTTTCACTGGTGTTTCAGCTCTATTTTATTTTGAATTTGTCTCGTTTAGAAAGATATAGCAAGCGCCAATTAAGTTGGCACGAGTAGGGGGTGCGCAGAAGCCGTTTTTAAAAACGTCCACCTCCACTACTCAAGTAATTGTCAGAATACATTTGTCATTGACGTTTGACGGGACATGTCTTTGCTAGGCGATCATAAAGTGATACACGCTCAGAGGTTAGAATTATCTGACATTTGATGTAAAACAAAATACAAATCTCCCCACTACTTCTAATCCTGCGCGAACTTACCCCTCCTCGCGCCAACTTAATTGGCGTTTGCTATACAAGGCAATATACTACGCATGTATGTATGTATAGCAAGCGCCAATTAAGTTGGCGCGAGAAGGGGGTGCGCAGAAAACGTTTTTAAAAACGTCCACCACCACTACTCAAGTAATTGTCAGAATACATCTATGGAATACATTTGTCATTGACGTTTGACGGAACATAATTTCTTTGCTAGGGGATCATAAAGTGATACACGCTCAGAGGTTAGAATTATCTGACATTTGAGTTAAACCAAATACAAATCTCCCCACTACTTCTAATCCTGCGCGAACTTACCCTCCTCGCGCCAACTTAATTGGCGTTTGCTATACATTTACATATTTCTTTTAATTTTTTTCATTTAATGTATTTTATTATTATGGCTCGAAATGTTAAGTTGTTAAAATAATAAAAACAGTGTAAGTATCGTTGTCGTGTATTTCTAATAGTCAACAATTTCGGTGTAGTGACAAAGCCGTTCATCAATTAGTCTACTATATCGAGACTGTACTGTATTAGAGAACGGACACGCTTACCACCCAGTGCAGTACTGGCGAAAGGCTGTATTTCTAAAATATTTAATTTTATTTATATAATTGGAAAACGAACGGGTGGTGATCTATAAAATTACGAAATACATATTTATTTGTTGAAAAGTTGTATTCATAAAGTTTTTAATTTTATTTATATAATTGGAAAACAAACGGGTGGTGATCTATAAAATTACGAAATACATATGTATTTGTTGAAAAGTTGTATTTTTAAAGTTTTTAATTTTATTTCTATAATTGGAACATTTTTATTTGTTCATTTTGTCGTTCAAGTTGAGTAAAGGAGTATTAATATTGACTAGCAATAGTTTCTCAAGGTTTTCTTCTGTCAATTTTGTTCTCTTTGAATTAAGTACATCCTTATAAATAGAAAACGTCCTTTCTACGTCGCAACTGGTTATAGGTGCATACTGGAAATATTCTTTTATTTCTTCATATTTAGCTGTTAGATTTTGTGGAATTGTCTCCATACATAATTGCTGCAATGTAATTAAATCTGGATAAGTGATTAGTTTTGGCAATTTTCCAAAGTGTTCGTGAAGAAAGTACAACTGATTTTCGATTTCGATTCGATTTCGATTTTCAAAATAAGTGATTAGTTTTGGCAATTTTCCAAAGTGTTCGTGAAGAAAGTACAACTGATTTTTTAAATTTGGGATTTGTGTGAGCTCCTTGCACTCACCAATACTTCTAGCATCCTCCTTTAGCAGTGTTACGAAATGTTTTAGACTATCGAAATTCTCAGCATAATAACTAGTAGCTTCCAGCCATGTTCCCCATCTAGTTATTACTGGAGTGGGAGGCAGTGACAGAGATGGAAATTTTTCCCTGAAAAGAGCTACTCTCAATGGCGCCTTTCTAAAAACTTTTTTAAAAGCTGATACAAGTCTATCAACTTCCGGAAAAGTGTCTCTGATATATTCACAGATTCTGTGGAGAGCATGTGCTACACAAGTAATATGCAGCATATTAGGATATGTTTTCTTCAATAGTCTGCCTGTTTTTAACATATACGCAGCACTATCACTGACAAATAAAAGTATTTTTTCTTTGTACGTGGCGTCCGAATGAAGCATTTTTTGCATATTCTCCTTAATGGTTTCAGCAACTGTTTCCGCATCAACTCTATTTATAACACTTGTTGCTATTACATATGAGTTATAGGGAATAGTTGGATGTAGTACACCAGCTACAACATTTACCACACAGCGTCCTAACATATCCACCGTTTCGTCGGCGCTTATCCATATGTATTGATTTAAAAGATGGCTTCTAATGCGTTCTACTGTTCTCGTATAGCACCTAGAAACATAATATTTGCGTAAAGTTGATTCATCAGGAACATTTCGACCAGTATGTTTTTTCAGAAATATTTTTAAAGTGGGATTGCTAAGTTTATTTAATGGAATATTAGCCGCCATAAAAGTTTTACAGTTCAGATGTGTTTGCGATCCTAAGTGACGAATTTTTGACGATATTTTACGGATTTTGTAATAAATTTCGGAATCACTGACAATGGACATACAATCAGTATGATCGTCAATCCAACTCGCCATTGTTTTACAATGCCGTTCTCGACATTCTTCCATATCATGTCTGAAAAAGTAACTTAAACAATGCTCTAGATCTAAATAAATGAAAACTAAAAATGTGTGCGTAAGTTATTGAAACTGAACGAAATTCAATGCACACTCTTACGTCGAAATAATTGGTAGAAATATATTCAATCAAACGATATTAAACAGAATCTATCACAAAAATTACGATGTAATTAACAGTTAAAACTATGAAAACAAGAAACTTACTCACAGCATTTTATTTATCTTACGAAATATAAACTAATAAATAAAATGCATTATAAAAACCCCGCTTCTATCTACGCTCATGAAAACACTTTAAAAAACACTATATTCTCCGAATACAATAGCTGGCTTGTCCATTGTTATCGCGGCGAGACCAGGTGTCCGAGTAAGTCAAACAAATACTTCATTGAATTACGCCGGGATATACTGAGCGACGTTATACACAATTCCAATTGCCGATTGCGTTTTATGGAAATTGCGTCCGTTCTCTATACTGTATATTCTTTAAAATGTTCAAATAAAGATCTGGTTAAATTTCATCCATAATGATGTTAAAATAAGTAGTTTGTTTATAAAATGTCTTTACAGCAAAAGTACACAAGATGAATATGTGTAGATACATTTTAACAATAGCAGAAAATACACACAGTTTAAAAATAGTTCATTATCAGTTGATGCTTGAAACAAAGAACGCATGCTTTGTTCTGATTAGAACGTTGTGTCGTAAACAAGTTGGTACAGCTAATAATAGAAAGGATGTACATCTTCCTTGAAAGTAAAATTGTAATAAAGATTAAAAATAAAAACTGAATTTAAAAACCTAAATACTTTTACATATTCACTGAAATATTTTTCTTAAATATTTTGGATGTAAAAATAATTTTATTACACATTAAATAGAAATATCATGTATTCACACACCGTGTCGTGTAATTCTTTTAAAACCTTTAATTTATTCGAAACAATAACGTGAAATACACATGCAAAGAGAAACGAAATATCACAAATTTCTGCGAACATTAAAATTAAAATTTACACATATTCATTTACATAAACGACTAACTGTTTCGAAAGGTTATTGCCATTTCGTCTCGAATAAATATGTTAATATCGATTGTAAGTTAGTCTTTTACGCACATGTATATAGATATAAATTAATTAGACATTTCTGTTTATGGCGAGTTTGAAAATATTTAACATCCACCAAAACCTATTTAGAAAAAAAAACTTGAGTTTTCTAAATCGCTCTAAGGTGTTTTGACGCACCCTATTACCGACCTATTATGTAAGGACGATTTATGTTAAATATATTTGTAGATACATTAATATGTCGAAAATAATACAAAATTATTACTAATATTTCCATCCATGGAAATCATTTTTGTATATATCATTCACTTTAATAAAGCAGCGTTGGGGAAGATCGGGCTTAAAATAAACTTTTTGAATCCAAGTAGTCTTTACTTGATGGAAATTCGCAATCAACGAAATAAAAATGAAAAAATATTACTTAATTTACACTTTATTGAGGTAAAATCCCATTACAATTGTTTCGACACACCGTATCTTCCTCAGTGGAGTTTTATTGAAAACTAAACCTAAAGAATGTTGACAAATTTAAGCTTTAATGAACATTATAATGAAAAAATAATTATACTCAGAAGAATAGTTCAATAATAGGCACTTTCTATTCAAGATATAAACTTTATTACATAAACGGACCAAAGTTTACCGAGTGCAAACATAAAAAGGGAAAAACCAAAATAAATAAAAGTATCAGTTGTAAAATAGGCATAATAAAGAAGCATTATCGAAATCTACCTGATTATTGAGTAAAAGGTTATTGTTTTTAATAATTGAACCTACAGGGTAGTTGGTTTTGAAAGTTATGTTATAATTATTTCTTCTTAATAATTTAGAAATTTCTTGTCTAAGATTACCAGTAAATAAGTAAGAGTTTTATATTTATTATTCGTATCACTGATCTATAGGGTATACAGTGAAAGCTCCACTCGCGGGCAGATCTTATGGGCGGACATCTCTCGTAACCGGACAAATTTTCTATACACAAGTATTTTGTTACGTTTTTAGTACAAATTAATTACTATCCGATTAGCGGATGCTCTAACGGACGGACGCGGGCACTATATTTACATACATTTCATACAAAACATCTCTCATAATGAATTCGGTCATTCCTCTTTTTACATACTTTTATGCGTATTGTGTGTAACAATGAAAATTCTTCCATGCTTTGCCTGATCAAAGTTTCACCTTGAAATCGGACAAATGCATCGGTGGTAAGCTGTCGAAGGAAAGACTCACTATTTTGTTTTGTGTAAACATGGCAGGGGAAAAAGAGATGTTAGTTATTGGCAAAGCGGCTCTTCCTTGAGCATTCAAAAATCTTATAATTAAAGACCTACTAGCAAATAAGAAATCCAACAGAAAGGCAGGGATGATGCGAGATATCATGTCTGAATGGTTGCAGCAATTTGATAGGAAATGAGATCACAGAAAAGAAAAGTTTTTTAGTTCTTGTATAATGCAGCAGAGATTGCAACCGTATTGACTATAAATTAGGGCCTTATAATATAATAATAAAACGCTGTTAATTTCAAGTATATAATAAAAAATATCTGTACATTGGGTTTATATACTAAGAAAAAATTACAAATCGTGTGGCAACATGTGTAGTGGATACATATAGATACGAGTATATAAAGCTAATTTATTTGTAATACACAAAATTTTTATGTGTCACCGCATTTTATAAATCATCTGTGATTGAGTCGTCTTGCAAATCGGTGTATGTGTCTGAATCGTATTGCAAATTTATAATCAAAGGTGCTACTATTTTGTACATGTGCATATATTCGTCCTCTTTTGCTATTGCGTGTTTAACAGCATTTTTTCAATTTACAGCAGTTCCTAGCATTTTTTATGTGTTACACTGCTTTCACTAAATTTCGGTGTTTGATTTGTTCGTCTTATGGTATTTTTCAGTTGGGCCCATATCAATTCAATGGGATTGAAAATGCAATGGTATGGTGGTAAACGCAAAATTGTATGTCCTGCTTCTTTGGCTCTGTTATCCACATAATAATCCTTTAAATATCCTTTTATCTTCATCACCTCTATTAATTGGTTTTTTGTATAATGATCCTCAAAATATAAATCATTTGCTTCTAAAAATGATTTAATATCTTTCTTATTATTACATTTTGTAGGAACTTTGGTTAGCTGTCGAGAATAATACGGAGCGTTGTCCATCACTATCACACTATCTTTTGGTAAATTTTACAGCAAAGTGTCACAAAACCATTATTCAAATAAAGATAAGGTCATATCTTCATGGTAATCTAAACTTGAGGTTTTAACATTTTTAGCAGATAATAGCGCCTGTCCGATCCATCCATTTTCTGACGCAGCATGAAGAATGATTATTCTCTTCCCTCTCGAAACCGGCGCGTCCAACTGACACATACTTGAACTACCCACCCAACCTTTGCAAATTGTGTCATGGGTGTCATACCACGTCTCGTCTAAATAACATATGAATCGTCCTTCCTGTCTATACCTTCTAATTGCTGTTAAGTATTCATATCGCAGTTTCTGTAACCTCGGGCTTTCCATAATTGTGGGACGTTTGTCTATTGTGCGAAACTTAAAACCAGCTTTCTTTAGCGTCCGCCACAAGGTTGCTTTAGAACACTGAATATTTATAGGCTCATCACTGATTCTTTTATGTAAGCAGTCAAGTGTAGATACAACATTTCCTCTGTAGAAGGAGTATACTTGCTGCCTAATAGTATCAATTTCATGCTCTTCAATTTTTCTCGGTGCTCCTTTGTCACTTCTTTGCTTTCGAGGCCCTGCGTTATTCTTAATTATTTTATATATCGTTCCAAAAGGCACCTTGGTTAATTGCGACGTTCGTTGAATGTTCTGGGTTTGTAGTTCGTTATTTTCTTCCATCAGGGTTTGATAGACATGAAAATTTTCTGTTTTGCATCTTCTGATATATGCTTTCTCTGTCGTGCTCCAACAGTATTATCATTATCCACATCATAATCACTAACACTTTCAGTAAAAGCTTTAAAGTTTTGGGCACACACATGTTCGTTAAGTAAAGAGAGAAAAATCAAACATGTATACAGCAGTAAAGATTAACAATAACTGATAAATAGACTCAATATTAGATGTAATATATACTAACTCTCCTAACTATATTTACTTAAATTTTGTTTAATAAATATAAGCACTTATTTCATCTAAATTGTAATTTAATGCCTATTTAACTATATATAGTAACTATATATTCAAATTAAGAACTCCTGGTACTTATATTATTATTAAATTTTTCTTTCATCTAAATTATAATTTAATGACAATTTAACTATACATAATAACTATATATTCACATTAACAACTGTTGGTACTTATATTTAGCTTCAAATAAAGAATTTTCTCGAGCTATCCCATAAGCGGACATCTCCCATAGTCGGACAAAAAGACTGGGTCCTATGAGAGCTTTCACTGTACTAATTAAATAGCTTTCTTCTAACTTTATTTATTCAGAATATTGTAAACAATAACTGGTTTGTATCCATTGTTACAGGCTATTTTTTTTGCTTTTGTTTAGGTTTAATTTGCAATGCAACTCTATCGGAGGAAGACACGGTGTGTCCAAACAATTATAATGGAATTTTACCTCAGTAAAGTGGAAATTAAGTATTATTGCTTTTTCATTTTTATTTCGCAAAATAAACATTTGTGATTGGTTAAAATAGAGGGCGAATTTACACAGACAAAATCAAGATTTTTACCTCGTTCTTTTAAAAATTTATTTACTGTCAGTACTGCTAATTTGTGTATTAATATTAATAATAATAATAATCTTTATAGCCCAATAGATTTCTCCAATAACAGGACAACATAATAATACAATTCATAAAGTTTTTTTGTGTATTGATGTAGCATAGGATTTCTTTAAATTGACAAACGTGTGGACTATTACTGCGAGTATTTATGAAAGAAATTTGCAATTTGCGGTTCACACCTGGACAATATGAACTGCAAAGAAACACTTTATGAACTGGAATTGTACAGTGCGCATAAATATAATTGAGCGTAGATATGCATAATATACAATAATGAAGATAATAAACGAAAAATATAAAAGGAGAAGAATAAATAACACTGGTCAACACAGTTACAGTTAATAGAAAAGTTATATTTTCACTATTTTGGCTTAACCATTGAACATCAAGACAAGCCATGGGCTACCAGCATTTGCTGCACACGCTGTGCTGTTACACTGAGGGGTTGGTCAAATGTTAGGAAAAGCGATATGCCATTTGCAAGACCTTTGATTTGGCGTAAACAAATTAACCATTCAACGCTATTTTTGGCGCACGAAAACTTTCGGGTTTTCCAACAAAAATAAGAAAAATATTAATTATGCTGGTCTGTCCTCTGCTACTCGTCCTCATTCGGAAGCCTTGTCAATACCCAAACCGAGCTGTTTCGAGCTAAGAATATGATGTTAAAGAACCAGAAGAAACAACTGTCAAGTTATCGACCAGCGATAATTAATTAATATTTTCCATCTGAAGAGAACAGACCACTCCTAATAAATCAGTTATAATTAAATGATCTTATTCGGAATCTGGATTTGTCAAAAATTAAAGCAAAAATACCAGGACGTAGGTTCCAAGAATGGAAATTGTTAGCTCCAAGCCCATATATTTCTGTGTATCGTAATCGTAAAACAGAACTATCACAGTATTTTTCAACCGAAGACAGTCCTTCATACTGCAATAATGTCGACGATTTGATTTTGGCATTAGGCCACCTATACTATTCCGAAGAATGGTGTTTTTTTATCGATGCTTCGAAATTGAGTCTAAAAGCTATTCTTCTTCACATAGGAAGCGTTTATCCATCCATCCCTGTTGGCCACTCAATCCACTGTTCTTCTAGACAGAATTAATTACAAAATATACAAACGGTATATCCGCGCAGACCGACCACGAAGTTGTAGCAATTCTACTCAAATTTACAACCAAGGTGTACAAAGAATTGCTCTTTTCTCTGTGAGCGAGACAGACATCAAGAAATTCCCACTACATTGTTGAAGACTGGCCAGTTAGGGCCCAGTATATTCCTGGACAAAAGAATATATTCCATTTACATACTTCAAGTCACTTGTTGAACTTGATAAAATATGTACTTCTACCGCCATTACACATAAAATTAGGTTTGATGAAAAATTTCGTGACAGCAATGGATAAAGATGGCCGTGGATTCCATATCTTAATCAAAAATTTACCAAAATCTCTGATGCAAAACTTAAAGAGGGAATTTTTGTGGCAGCCCAAATTAAACTTCCACAACAAGATAAAAAATTTGAACTACAATTTTCTAGGAAACGGAAAATCGGACAATTATATAGCGCTTGTTAATAAACTTCTGTAACATGAGCCTTAAATATATTTTTTGCACTTGCATCTGGATTTCTTTCCCGAACACAGCGAAAGGTTTCATAAAGACATTTCTGTTATTAAAAAAACGTTATCAGGGCAATTGGAACAGTGAAATGTTTGCTGATTATTGTCGGACATTGATATCAGAAAGTGCCGAAGAACAGTATAAAAGAAACGTAAAAAGAAAAATATTTTAAACAGGACGATACCATATACTCGTAGCTCCATATACAAAGCGTTCATAAAGTATGGACACAAACCCGTAGTAACGTTATTGTGCATTCGATAAAATGAAAAGACAGATCTATTAATGTTTTTTATTAGCTATATTTAGATGTTACCATTTTGTTTTTTCCGTCGACCTTGAATAAGTTATGACGTCATTGATAATTTTTTTAAATGTCAACCCCATTTTTTATGGATTTGAAAGCTTCTACAATTCTCTATACGATGATGTAAAAATTTTGGTATGTTACATTAGAAAGTAATCATTTTTCAACTTTCTGTCATTCCCAAAGTGACAGGGTAATTTTTCTGACAGATTGTAAATAACCCGAATCACAACATTTTTATTTAATCCTAATTGTTGGTGTAAAGTGTTTTAATTATTCATTCTCTGAGATTCATTTATCTGAACGGGAACGAATTGAGGTGCTCATGATGATTGGGTTTGGAGATAGACGTCGAAATGTTAGGGAAGTCGCGGAGTTGTTTAATGAAACGCATCCTGAACTGGACCCTATCGGTTTCTCAAAATCCACAGAAAATTTTTGGAAGAAGGATTCGTTCGAGGTAAACCAAAAAGTGGACGTCCATCAACAGCACTAGACACTCAAGTTGACAGTTTGTTAACAGTTCAAGAACATCCTCACACAACCACAGAGCAACTTAGTCGAGAATTTGACGTAGCAAGGGGTAGAGTTGGGAAACTTTTGCATAAATCAAAGTATCATCCATATAAAATGAATTTAGTTCAAGAGTTGTCTGAGGACGATTTTGATCGGCGTTTGGAATATTGTGAATGGTTGATGCAAATTTTTGATAATGACCCCCTATTTCTCTTCAACATTGTGCTTTCTGACGATGCTACTTGCACATTGAATGGCACTGTGAATAGACAAAATTGCCGATTTTAGTCGACTGATAATCCTCATTGGATGCAAGGGACACATACCCAATACCCGCAAAAACTAAATGTATGGGAACAGATTATCGGCGATCGCATTGTGAGACCGTTTTTCTTTGATGGAAACTTGACTGGGGAAATATACTTGAATTTTTTGAGGAAAGAATTGGTACCCGTTTTAACGGTTCTTTTTCCATATAATGAGGATCTACATTTGCCAGATCGTAGAATTTGGTATCAACAGGATGGTGCTCCTCCGCACTATACGCTACCAGTAACGCAATACCTCAATAATACATTTCCTAACAGATGGATTGGAAGAAGAGCGGAAATTGAATGGCCAGCTAGATCGCCAGATTTAGCCCCGTTGGACTTCTTGTGGGGTTACTTAAAATCAAAATTCTATGCTACACAACCGGCAAATTTGGACGTTTTACGACAATGCATCATCTACGAAACCAGACTAATCACTCCCGAAATATTACAGAATGTGCGAAATGGAATTTATCATCGCTTAGGATTTTGTCAACAAAATGAAGGAAAACATTTTGAGCATTTGTTATAAATTTGTTACTGAAAATGACAAAAATTAAACTTAGAATTAGAATACAATTTACTCAAAAATTTTCTAATGTAACATACCAAAATTTTTACATAATCGAATAAAGAATTGTAAAAACTTTCAAAATCCCTAAAAAAATGGGGTTCACATTAAAAAAAATTATCAATGACGTCATAACTTATTCAAGGTCGACGGAAAAAACAAAATGGTAGCATCTAAATATAGCTAATAAAAAACATTAATCGACATACTCGTATCTTTGCATTTTGCCAAATAATGCACAATAACGTTACTACGGGCTTGTGTCCATACTTTATGGACGCACTGTATATAATGTACATACCTAATTAATATTATTTAATTTTTTTTTTCAATATTTTTTTCCAAAGCCTGATGTGACAGTAAAAATGTTGTTATTACTATTGTTAGAACTATAAAAGGAACGAAAATTGTTCTTAGTTTCTAAAGAAAAGTGAAAATTTGTTGACCAGTGAATTAACAATTTGTAATAATAATTCGAAATATAGTTTAAATGCAATTCATGCTTTTTAATATGTACTTACTGCATTTTGTAAAATAAAAACATTTTTAAATAAATACATTTCATGTAGTTTTTATACGTAACGACGTCTATCTATGTGCTTTGCTCATTTGCATCCAAGATGAGAATATATCTGGTCTATTTACATTATTATTCGACGTGGGCATGACGAAATTAAAATGTGTCTATTTTATATGTAAACAAATATTCACTGCACCATAAATTTCAATCTGTTCGTTTCGGTATTTTCGCCAACATCGACCATTAGTTAAAGAGAAGTACGTGCTAGGAAAGTTAAATTTAATTTCCTAATAGCTTAATATACAGCGCAAATTCGGGAATAATTGTTATATTCCATAATGTATAATAAATAGGATGTTCCTCTTTACTATGAATTTATGATAATGTAAAGTTCGTGAAAAGTCACATCTACCCCGAAATGTGTGGATACATACATGTGTGTTTGTCAACACACAGTATCTGTGAGAAAGACACTTCTATACATCGGGTATATATAGTTAATATATTAAACTTAATGCAAATGAGAACTAAAGAGTATTACATCTCACTTTACATATAAATATCGCCTAATGTGTTGCGTTAATTTCTACATTTCGACAAAGTAAGTTTTTACCAGTATGCAGAATGCTACACGTCACGACGCCACCTTCCTGGTTATTAGAATAATGAAAAATTCGTGAACAATCACATCTATCCAGAAGTGTGTGAATGTATTTCGCTCTTATTGGGGCTTGTCAACCCACAGTATCCCGGAGACAGACATGAATTCCACTTCTACACTTCGCGTATATACAAGGTGATTCTAAATATATGAGACTAATTTTATAAGCCGATTCCTAGGGTTATTATGATCTTAAAAGTTCATATTGGAAACCCGTCATTAACGTCAATTTCTCTGTTAATGTGTAGGTCGAAATTGTTGGAGATCACATGACAGGTCCATATTTTTTGCCGATGAGGTTAAATGTAAACCGCCGCTTTCTTGAAGAAGAGCTACCACTACTGTTGACAGAAGTCCCGTTGCAATTAAGATCACAAATGTATTTTATGCACGATGGTGCTCCAGCACATTTCAGTTTAGTTTCTCGTGAGTTCTTGGACAGTGCATACAAAACCGGTAGATAGGGCGAGGAGGTCCATAACCGTGGTCTCCGCGATCTCCAGACTTAAATTCTCTAGATTTTTTTTCTCCGATGTCACCTCGAATCACTAGTTTATAGGACTCCAATTGAAAATGTTGATGAACTGAGAAATCGTATTGTGGCAGCATTTGAGACAATTCGAAACACCCACGGTATTTTTGATCGCACTTACCAATCAATGCAACGGACGAAAGAGGCTTGCATTGCAGTTGAAGGTGGTCATTTCCAACAATTCTTTATAAGTCAATTTTGTGGTATTAATGCGTTTTATTGTATCAACTTTTAATTTACTATTAAACATCCCGTAACTTTAAACTTTAAACTAAGCCGTTTAAGAGATACATTTATATGCACTTTTATTTAAGTTTAGAAAAATGTTTATCCAAAAAATTTTAAATTATGCCTTATCATATAATGAAACAGATATGCAAAATACATATCCGTAACTGTAAACATGGACAAACACCTCGTATTTTTGGCATTTACTTCTGTTCAATACACCTTTTCTGGTCTAGTCGCTTTCTTCCGTCAGATGTCACTGATTAAATTGGTGTCGCCTGATAGAACGAAACTGGCTATGGCTTGGAGACGATTTTAGCGTAAATGTAGATACAGATACAGATCCGTTGTTTAACAGATCTGTATTAATTTGTATACACATTGCTTCACTAGTTCAACCGATGAGGCCTAGATGGCTGAAACATATGTATTGAACAGAAGTAAATGCCAAAAATACGAGGTGTTTGTCCATGTTTACAGTTACGGATATGTATTTTGCATATCTGTTTCATTATATAACAACTGCGTAATACGGCAAAAACGTATTGATAAATATCCCTTTTTTGTATATTTACCGCCATCTGGCGCGTGTTAATGGACAGCACCAATATACGTATTTTTCCGCTTTTTCGTAATAGCCTTGCTATTCGAGCGGAAGGTCGCCTTTTCTGGCCTAGTCACTTTCTTCCGTCAGATGTCACTGATTAAATTGGTGTCGCCTGATAGAACGAAACTGGCTATGGCTTGGAGACGATTTTAGCGTAAATGTAGATACAGATACAGATCCGTTGTTTAACAGATCTGTATTAATTTGTATACACATTGCTTCACTAGTTCAACCGATGAGGCCTAGATGGCTGAAACATATGTATTGAACAGAAGTAAATGCCAAAAATACGAGGTGTTTGTCCATGTTTACAGTTACGGATATGTATTTTGCATATCTGTTTCATTATATAACAACTGCGTAATACGGCAAAAACGTATTGATAAATATCCCTTTTTTGTATATGCCTTATCAAGTAAATTTCCTATCATTTTCCCATTATAGGTAGGTACTATTCAGATAGCTGTGTTTTGTAATACGTTATATTTGTTAAGCAAACACTAATCTGAGGTACATAAATATTATAATATGTACTTATAATATAATATACATTACTACCGCTATTAATCCTTGAAGTTTATTAGTTCTTCTGCGTACACAATTAAATACCATACCATATGAAACGCGAATATTTTCCAAAATTAAGAAAAACATTCCCTTTATTTATATTTTTCATCAAATATTTAGATGAAATAGATACTAATGAAAAATAAGATACCAATTAAAAGAAGTAAAATCGTCACGTGGCGATTTCATCCAGGACTCTCAGAAAATATTGCGCAAGAGTGCACTTTACTACAGCTCTGTACACAAGAATCGATATAACACATCCGAGTGCACTGGGCTCCTCCAGCTTTATAATCAATCAGTGCAAGATGAGATTACATTCCATTAGATGATCACGTAATCCTTGCTGTCTGACACAATATCGAATTTCTATTTTCAAGGAAAATTTCATATTGCAAATATGTTGATATTTTATAACATTTGGGCTTGGTTTATTTATTGCAATTACAGTATCGTATTTTCCTATATTCTTTTTTTATATTTTAAAGTAATAATTTTAAGATATTATGCAAACAAACAGTAATTTTACGAACTATGTAAAACTTATGAACAACATTTTTTTAACGCACCAAGTATTCTAGCTAATTTTAAATTAATATTACGAATTAAAAAAACATGCTAATTTTAGTAAAAAAAAAAAAGTATTTTAGGGATTTCATGAAATTAAACTTGTTTGTTCACCCTTTGTGTAGTTTCCCTTCCTGTGCTACATTCTTGCATTATATTTCTCAACTTTTATCTCTAGACAAATTTATCTTGTAGATAAAGTCTATCTGCAATTGAAGAAATCCACAGACATGAAACAAAAAAAAAATTATACTTTTATGTCACTGATTTGCAATGGACATCAATTATTACAAATAAGCTATAAGCGTGCGTGACATAAGCTGTCAATTGCGGAAGATGGCGGAGTTCCTAACCTAATTTATTTAAAAATTAATTTTCTGTATAATTTATTTCCGCGAATTTTTCCGATATTTTAATAGTTATTCTGATGTTCGGGGCGGAGACGAATCCAACAAATCAGAGATCATTAAAATCGGTCCAGCCATTCTTGAGTTATAAATGGTTGTAACTAACCTGACTTTGTTTAATGTATTAAGATTATGTAAAATTCTTTTTACTGTTTCAATTGCTGTTGATACAACAAAACCCATTCCAAGTACTTCATTTTTATTTCCATCTTCTTCAATATTTTGAATGGTAGAAGACAGTAAAAAAATAGAAATCCTCACGAAGCAAATTTAATGAAAATTATTATTTGTTGAGTTTTTGAAATACAGAGTATTATTCTAGTAAATATGTATTTTTAATTAGGATTTTAAATTATTCTCTTTCAACAACAAATATACTTGATTTTTTAGTAAGATATTGTGCTCATGATTAGAGCAGAACAATTTCCGTGCGCGCCATGAGCGCCGGTATGGGAGTGTAATTCGTAATATATTAGAATATGCGATAGAATAGGGACGCAACATGAGCTTGTTACTGATATAAGTATAGAAGTAGAGACATTTATTCTATTAGAAATAATTAAATATACATTTGGTTTTCTGCTATTAAAGTAATATGCATAAACACACGAAAAATAAGAATAGTAAGTATTATAGCGGCGTTGTATGTCCATATAAATAAAATGGAAAATGTATGAAATCAATGATTGTGTGCACGACAGAGGATTTAAAAAAACACTTACCGTTTTAAGCGTCTTCCAAGGATTGACAAACTGGAGAAACTCGATTGTATATTTTCAACATCATGAATCATTACTTAACATGGTAAACGGCAGTGTACACACAATCATAGTTACACATAGTTCATGTATAAACTGTTGTCGATTAATTTTGTTATTATTGTGCTTCGAACTGCTTACGTGTTCTTTACAATGTGATTTTGATCAACACATTAGATATGTATTGCACACTAAACATTTAATTTTTGAGCCATCGTATATTAAGTACGGGAAATCCATAATAAACTTATTCACTTCGTCTGACAACGATCGTTTTTTCGATTTATGTGTCGACGACATTTTATTACGTATGCTTACACTTACATGCAGTCTAAGCAAGTACCAAACACATACTGAATGCTTTTTATTAGTTCTGATGCAATACAATCATCCTCACATCGGCGCACATGGCGCGCACGGAAATTGGTGTGCTCTATTCATGATTGTCTTAGAATATATATACACAATATTAAACAAAAAGTAATAGGAATTATTTTTTATGTTTTATTTATTTGATATCGAGAACCTTTTAAAAAATGCATGATCTTTAACAGCAATTCTTCCTTTCTATAGTAACTGTAATTAGAGCGAAAATGTAATTGCTGTGTAAAATAAATACAATAGGACATGCCCTAAGATAGATTTTAATTAAAATATTAAATTTCTGAGGAAAATAAGCATTAGCAATGTGATTCTATTCTACAGTGTGTACACAGATTCATTCTCAACATGGGAATCTCGCTTATTATGAGAGATAGATGTGAATTTTTGTTTTTTCGATTTTCTTTAACAACTCATTTATTTTTGAAGACAAATTTAATTTGCAGTTCCTTAAAGCACTTTTTCAATAGGAATGTGGTAGTGTATTTAGATTTTTGAATACTGCTATAGTAGTTGAGCTACAATGGTCAAGTTTCATTTTTATTATGGGGGTGATAGTTGGCTATGACACCATCGAAAAGAATTTTTTCCCTTTTCAAAAATGTATAATTTGTTATATCTGATACCAAAACTAATTTCAAAAATTTAAAAAAAACAATATATTGTTATATTAACAGGTTAAATCGGTTGTGACGTTTGACAATAGAAAGTTTTGCAAACAAAGAAATGAAGAAAACTTTATTTTGCAACAACTATTTATTAAATTAAAAACATAAGCAGCTCAAATACTTAGATATTATTTAAAACAAAATTATAATAAGAAATTATATCAAACAGTTGACTATTATTTGCCAAACGTAAATAGGATCTATGAATAGTAGATTTAACAACTCAATCAAAATACGCCTATGAACGCTTTCACGAAGTTCATTTATTTACATTATTGTAGTTGCGGGCACACATTTTGTCTTTAATGTAACCCCACAAATAGAAGTCGAGCGGCGTCAGATCAGGAGATCTTGGTGGCCATGCAACTGGTCCACGAGTTCCGATCCACCTGCTACCAAACCGCTGACTGAGAAAATTAGTTACAATTCTGGAATTATGTGCTGGAGCACCGTCCTGATGAAACCAACAATTATGAGTCTATTGTAAAGATAATTCACTCAACAAGTCTTCAATATTATTTTGCAGTAAATGCCAATAAACGTCGGACGTTTATGTTTCATTAAAATTTATTGGACCAATTAATCGTGAGCCTAGTATGCCACACCACACATAAAATCCAAAACGCACTTGATGTCGAGCAGGTCTGATTATCTGAGGGTTTTCTGTAGACCAAAATCGTAAATTTTGTCTATTAAATAAACCATTGTTTGTGATCTAGCTTCATCGGACCATAATATTTGAGAAGAAAAGTTATCATTATCATCGGATTGCCTAGTGTACCATTCAAAAAATTCTCTTCGTCTTTCATTATCTCCTAGTCTTAAAGATTGACGTACATTGTATTTATATGGATGATATTTGTGGGAGGCCAAAATCTTATGAGCAGTAGATTTGGGAAAGTCGGTGTTATGTTGGATTTTCCTAACTGATGTGTTTGGATTGTTAATAATTGCTTGTAGAACATTAGTTTTAGTTTCATTACTTATGCGCTACGGTTTTGTATATGGCTTAGTAAATGATACGTGATGTATTAAATTTACCTTGAAATTTCTGTAAGTAGAAAGATGGGGTTGTCTGCGTTCTGGATACTGGTTTATATACATTTCGGCAGCTCTCAACAAATTTTTGTGACACAGAATGTAACAGGACAACACGTCAAATTTGTCACTATTACTAAACGGCTCCATGACAGCCAAATTATTTAATAATTACTAGATTTAGTATTTGAATGGTATTTTATATTTTATTATGCTAGATATTTATTTTGCTATTCGATTTGTAAATTTCATAGAACATGAACTTAATGTCAACTATAAACAAACACTAATAATGAGAGTTGTATCTTAAATTGTTATATGTTTCCAAGGTTTCCCATTGTCAAATGTCACAACTGCTTTAACCTGTTAATGTAACAATATGTTATTTTTTTTTAATTTTTGAAATTAGTTTTGGTATCAAATATAACAAATTATACATTTTTGAAAAGGGAAAGCAAAATTCTTTTCGATGTTGTCATAGCCAACTATAACCACCATAAGAAAAATTAAACTTGATCATTGTAGCTCAACTACTATAGCAGTATTAAAAAATCTAAATACACCACCAGATTCCTATTAAAAAAGTGCCGAAAAAACAAAAATTCACTTTTTTTTTTGCTGTAGCGCCCGAAGTACGTTAAATATTCAAAGATAGTGTATAGGGTTTAGTACAACTTTACCTCTGAAGTATTTGAACCAAATCTCTATCTCTCATAATAAGCGAGATCCCCATGTTGACAATGAATCTGTGTACACACTGTATAACGAGATAAAAATGTTCGATTATTGGTTCAATCACATTGTTAAAGCTTATTTTTATAGGAAATTTAATTATTATTAACATATTATTAACAAATTAAAATATCCATAAAGGAGATTGAAATTTCCCGCATTAAATACTATTGTGCCATCTACTTTCGCCTTTCATTTCAAACTACCAATTCAATATTCAGGAGTAAAATTTAGCACGTACATAGTTGCACGTCTCAGGTTGGTCTCTGCTTACAGTAAGAAGAATGTATGGGTCACATTACGAAATTTATATTTCACCACATATCGTAGTGGTTACGAAATATTCTTTTCTATTCCGAAAATGTAACACCTGAAAAACGCTAAAATGTTTTTCCTAACGTATTCTAAACCATGGTATGTAGCTAATTTCGTGAAATTCCTAAAAAACTTACAAACACTTATAAACACTTATAAACTTATAAACACTTGCATTACAGTTGCTAATTGAATATTTTCTCCTAATAATAACGTCCTTCTTTCCCATAATTAATAGTTTATTTCCATTTATATTTACGGAAATGAATGGCGTATTACTATCAATATCCATTATTTTATCATATGAATAAACCATAAATCAAAATTCTTTTACATGAACTTAACCTTCAAATAGTAGAACATAAAAAGCAATTCTAAATCGACCTTCGATTTGTTTTAAATTATTCACGAGTGAAACTACAACTGTTAAATAGGAGCTGTTACACATTTTAGTATTTCTCATTGAGCTTATTTGTAATATACATGGTTTTAGCACAATTTTCCAGACAAGAATCTATTAATATCTATTTAAAGGAAGACTTTTAACATATAATTGACATATTTTATAATAACATTATATAATCATCATCATATTACTGACTTATGTTATACACCCATACCTCGCTATAAGGCCGCTCTTTATACGGCATTTCGCTACAACGGCCTTTTTTAATTATGACACTTTCTCGATTTACGGCCTAAAATATTTCATTATACGGCCAATAGCTTATTTGTATTTTCTTTATTTTTGTATGTATAGCAATCGTCAATTAAGTTGGCGCGAGGAGGGGGTGCCCAGAAGCCGTTTTTAAAAACGTCCACCCCCACTACTCAAGTAATTGTCAGAATACATTGTCATTGACGTTTGACGGAACATAATGTCTTTACTAGGGGATCATAAAGTGATACACGCTCAGAGGTTAGAATTATCTGACATTTGATGTAAAACCAAATATAAATCTCCCCACTACTTCTAATCCTGCGCGAACTTGCCCCTCCTCGCGCCAACTTAATTGGCGTTTGCTATATGTATATATTATTCGTAACTGAGCAAAACCTAGCGCCCACGATGAAAGAGAGTAAACGTTCGTACACGTTTATAAAACGGGGAACCCCAAAATATCGTTTTGATAAAAAAAGCAAAAGCACACAAGAACGCACGCATTTGATGGAAATTGCGCATGGTAGTGACCAGCATAGTTATTAATTGCTGAATTAAAAACACAGTTGGTACGTTTTGTAATTAATTCAATAATTCTTTTAAATATAATAGTTCCTTTTTTAGCAAAGATGCCACCGAAACGTTCATTCAATTTGGAGATTGATGCAGCTAATAATAAAAAGAGGAGTCGAAAATCTGTCACGCTAGAGACCAAATTAAAAGTTTTACGTCGTATTGAAGCTGGTGAGAAAATTGTTCAAATTTGTAATGCAATGGGACTGGCGAAGTCTACCGTTCAAACTATTCATGACAGAAAAAAAGAAATTGAAATCATTCGCTGTCCGCTACACCTTCAAATATTTCAAAATTAACTGGTTATGGAAAAAATGGAAAAATTATTAGTTATGTACATTGAAGACAATAATGAACGAAGGATGCCAATGAGCCAGATGACTATCCAAGAAAAGGCCAAAAGTATTTTCGAAAGTTTAAAGAGAGATGATAATGATGAATCTGCGAAAGATTCGAAGCAAGCCGAGGTTGTCTTGATAAATTCAAAAATCGCCACAATTTGCATAATTTAAAAATGAAAGGCGAAAAAGCTAGTACCGATGATAACGCAGGTAAAGAATATCCCAACACTTTGAAAAAAAGTTATAGAAAGAGGTGGATACAAACCAGAACAAGTTTTTAATGTTGACGAAACAGAACTCTATTGGAAGCGAATGCCTGAAAGAACTTTAATTTCAAACTCTGAAAAGTCTGCATCTGGATATAAGGTCTCTAAAGAACGAGTAACTTTGATTCTTGGTGCAAATGCTGCAGGGGATTTTGAGCTAAAACCACTGTTAGTATATCATTCAGAATATTCAAGGTGTTTTAAAGGGCTGGACAAGAAACAATTGCCTGTCATTTGGAAATCTAATAAGAAAGGTTGGATGACTTAGATTCTTTTCGAGGACTGGTTTTAAAATAACTTGGCCAGAAGTAAAAAAATATTTAAAGGAAAAAAACTTGAGCGACAAGGCATTGCTCATTTTGGATAATGCTCCTGGGCACCCGGTTAATTTACCAGAATTATTAGAAGATGTGGAGATTGAGTACCTTCCCAAAAATAGAACAGTGCTGATCCAACCAATGGATCAGGGTGCTATAGCAACTTTTAAGGCTTATTATTTACGCAGAACTTTTCGTAAACTTATTCAGCAAACCGATGGTGAATCTTTTAAAAAAACCACAACATCAAAGATGCCGTGTACAACATCAGCGAATCATGGCAAAACTTAAAATTAACCACAATGAACCATGTTTGGAAACAAATATGGCCAGAATGCATAAAATCTAATGAGTCTGAAGTTAAATTCTCTTCCTGAAGTTCGACAAAACATATTGAGCTTAGCAAGAGATCTTGGTTTTGAAGATTTAGCGGAAGGTGATTTTATTGACTCGCTCGATGCTGACAGAGATCCTCTTTCAAACACAAGGAGCTGATCCAGTTAGTAACAGAACAAACTCTTGATGAGGAGCCAGAGTCTGCTATATCCAGGCAGCTAATAGCAAAAACCTTGACGAATGCGCTTTATTATTTAGAGAAGGGAATGAACATCCTTCTTCAAAAATGATCCGACGAATCCGACGAAGAACGCAGCGATAAAAATCTTGAGAAGTAAACTCAGCCATTAGATGTTACAAAACGTTGCAAAAAGAAGCATAAAGGAAGGCGAAGCAGACAAAGCTGGACGGATATTTTAAGTTAAGTCATTCAACAACAACGGAAATTGACGGCAGCATTTTGTCAGATTAAAAAAGCTTCCAAACATTTTATAATTTTTGTATGTGAATATGATCTTTTGTTTTTCCTTTTTGAACTATGTAATGTATTCATTTTATGTATGTATTCTTATTTCTTGTGTTATTTTATTTTTAAGTATGTATGTATTTTTCTAGAAAATGAAAAAAATAAAATGCTTCATGAACTAAACCCATTAAATATTTTTCTTTTAATTGGAACCGATCTGATTGAATTTGTATGGATTTTTATGAAAATATTAATATATAGAAGCGTGTGGAGTTTTAATAATTTAGTCAATTTAGATTATATTTCGTAAAATAAATAACGTGCTGTGAGTTAGTTTCTTGTTTTCATAGTTTTAACTGTTAATTATATCGTAATTCTTGTGATAGATCCTGTTTAATTTCGTTTGATTGAATCCACTTCTCCCAATTATTTCGACGTAAGTGTGCATTGAATTTCGTTCAGTTTCAATAACGCATACATTTTTAGTTTTCATTTATTTAGATCTAGAGCATTGTTTAAGTTACTTTTTCAGATATGATATGGAAGAACGCGGAGAACGGCATCGTAAAACAATGGCAAGTTGGATTGTCGATCATACTGACTGTATGTCCATTGTCAGTTATTCCAAAATTTACTGCAAAATCTGTAAAATATCGTTAAAAAATTCCATGAAATCGCACTACAACGTCACTTAGCCTCGCAAACACATGCACAGAAATTGTAATCGTTGCAATCTGACAATGTTAACGAAGAACTCTGTGAAACTTTTATGGCGGCTAATATTCCATTAAATAAACTTAACAATCTCACTTTAAAAATATTTCTCCAAAAATATACTGGTGGAAATGTTCCTGATGAATCCACCTTATGCAAATATTATGTTTCTAAGTGCTACACGAAAGCAGAAGAACGCATTAGAAGCCATCTTTCAAATCAGTACCTCTGGATAAGTGCCGACGAAACTGTCGATATATTAGGAAGCTGTGTAGTAAATGTTGTAGCTGGTGTACTACATCCAACTATTCCATACAACGCGTATGTAAGAGCAACAAAAGTTATAAATACAGTTGATGCTGAAACAGTTGCTAAAACGATTAACGAGAATATTAAAAAAATACTTCATTCGGACGACAGGTACAAACAAAAAGTACTTTTATTTGTAAGTGACAGTGCCGCATATATGTTAAAAACAGGCAGACTATTAAAAGAAACATATCCTAATATGCTGCATATTACTTGTGTAGCACATGCTCGCCACAGAATCTGTGAATATACCAGAGACACCTTTCCAGAAGTTGATAGACTTGTATCCGCTTTTAAAAAAAGTTTCATAAAAGCACCATTGAGAGTAGCTCTTTACAGGGAAAACCTTCCATCTTTGTCACTGCCTCCCTCTCCAGTAATAACTAGATGGGGAACATGGTTGGAAGCTACTAGTTTTTATGCAGAGAATTTCGATAGTTTACAAAATGCTCGGAGTATTTCTGAGTGCAAGGAACTAACACAAATTACACACTTAAAAAATCAGTTGTACTATCTTCAGGAACACTTTGGAAATTTGCCAAAACTAATCACTTATTTTGAAAATCGAAATCTCAAATTAAATGATCGTTTAACGACATTAGATGTGGCTATTAATAATTTGAAAAGTAGTTCAAGTGGCTTCGGATGTGGCCTTCGTTAGACGCAGTGTTTAATAGAAATCCAGATTTAATAACATTGCGGCAATTGTGTATGGGGATAATTCCACAACATCTAACTGCAAAATACGCGGAAATAAAAGAATAATATTTCCAGTATGCACCTATAACCAGTTGCGATGTCATTTAAAGAGAACAAATTTTACAGAAGAGAACCTTGAGAAAGTATTGCTAGTAAATATTAATACTCTTTTACTCAACTTGAACTACAAAATGAACAAATAAAAATGTATTTCGCATTTTGTAGCCGTATATATACCCGTTTTATTATTATAAGTATAATTATATAAATAAAATTAAAAACTTTAAAAATACAAATGTTCAATAGTACGCTCGTGGGCGATGAGTCATCAACCTCTCGTGTCCGGTCTCTAGTAATAAATAAGAAAAAAAAACAATTTGTGAAAAGAAATGGTTTCTATATTCCCTAAAATACAAGTAAGAAATAACGTACAGTGTGCCCAAAAATATACCGTTTGACTTTTAAGTAAAATTTAAATAATATTCATTGCATTGTAATTATTGCAGCATGAGGTCTAACCCTAACAGAACGAGAGACATTAGTGTACCAAGGTCGGTCTTAGTTTAAATTTATATTAAAAAGTCATTAGCTAATAGCTTCAATTAATTAAATTCTAATGCAGAGTGTACCTGCACATAATAAAATTCCACGAATATTTTTGAAATGATTAGTGAATATTAAATTATATATTTATTTTATAAAATAGTGGTAATATGTATGTTCGAATACGGTTCTGTGTGTAGTTATCTGTATGTCGACTACCTACAGCCCTATTAGGATTAAACTTCATGCTGCGTTAATTACGATGCAATGAATAGAATTTAAATTTTACTTAAATGCCAACGGTATATTTCTGGACACACTATAAATATGTAATCTATTAAAGTTATTAAATAGAAAGGATGAAGAATGGTATAGCTATTTACTACATTGCGAAATTGCCTTACAAACTTTTGCGTTGATTACAACATAAAAATACTACATAAAACCTACTTAAAAGTACGCACAACTACGATTGAGTTTCAACGATAGCTGCCTTAAATTTACATAAACGAAAATTCCTTATGAATGAAGCAACAACAAAAACCGTTACGTACTTGTATTTTCTTCAGTTTGCTTGAAAGATAAAAACAGCAAGAATTTAAAACTCAATTACCTCGGTTTTCCCTTGTACGACTTAGTTCTTCACCGCGATTACTGAACTCGAAGGTATTATTACATTATGCAGAACATAAGAACGTCTAACGTCACTTAATCGGGAAATTAAGAAAATTTAAAGCGCTATAGCTTCGAACGAGATCAGAACGTGTTCACTGTGGGTAGCGAACTTCTTTATTAAGAGCTGTTCTTGTTGATATTCTAAAGTTTATAGGGCATTATCCGTAAAAGAGAAAAGAAAATTACCAAGCATATTCCCATCGATGTATATAATAAAAGCTACTATATTAAAATGGTTTAGGATCGAAAATTTAAATACGTTTTAAAAATACAACTGAAATAGGTATATTAAAATGCGAGGTACAATATCCTCGCATTTTAATATACGTACTCTAACAAGTGTTCATTTGAAAAGTTACTTTGAAATTTTGATAGAATAAGACGCAAATATATTAGTATGTGTTTGTTGTTCCGTAAACGTAAATCCAAATGACATTTGATAATGTCAATCACAAATATTAGTTAGTGCATAAAATAATCGTGCGTCGATTCTGGTTTAAATAAATTGCTTCTCAGTTTTAAAATGGCTTTCACTTTAGAACATATTTTTTTTTAGTCCAGGCTTATTTTCGAAGTGGTAATAAAATTGATGGTTTATGGGTATATTCAGTTCAAGATTGCATGGTAGAATTTCAAGTTGAGTTTCCCCATTTTGTAATAGATTATATACAATTTAAGAATACTTTGGATAGATAGAACTTTAAAACTTTTTTCTGAAACTGGTAGTCTCTTAAGGAAATCAGGCAGCGGAGCAGTTAAGAAACGTACACCTCAAGTTGTCAATCGTGTTGAAGAAATAATGGAAAATGAACCACAAACATCTGTTCGACATTTGAGTCAACAAATAAACCTTTCTACTGGTACAACTCACAAGTTATTAAAAAAAGATATGCAACTTTATCCATACCGTATCACAGCAGTACAAGAATTGCTAGAAATTGATTACCCACGTAGACTACAGTTTTGTAATTGGTTTGTAAATATGAACAATAATGGAGAACTTTCGCAAAGAGTCATATTTACTGATGAAGCATGGTTTTACAAAACGGGATACCTAAATTCACAAAATACAAGAATTTGGAGTAGTGAAAATCCACATGTAATTAATGAAGAATCGCTACATCCAGAGAAAATTGGTGTTTGGGCAGCGATAAGCCAAAGGCGAATCATTGGACCAATATTTTTCAGGGAACATTAAATGCTCAAAGGTACCGTACTGAAATTTTACAACCATTTGTCAATCAGTTGCATGATGATGAACTACAAAATGCATATTTCCAACAAGACGGAGCACCTTGTCACTGTACTGCAGAATCTTTGGATTATTTAAGAGAATTTTTTGGTGGGCGTATAATTAGTCGAAATACTTAAATTGCCTGGCCTGTACGTTCATGCGATTTAACACCTTGCGACTTCTTTTTGTGGCCTTATCTAAAAAATAACATATTTCGAACACCTATATTGAATTTGAATGATATGCTACAGAGAATCGAACAGAAATGCATGGAAATTAATAACAATCCAGTAATGTTGCAGAATATCATCAGAATCATTGATCTTGAAGGACAACATTTTCAATATTTGTTATAGTTTTCAATAAATACCTATTATTTGTTATTTATTTGTATGTATGAAACTGTCAAAATATACGACTTCGTAGGTTAAGTAGTAAATTTTAATTTACGACATACTTCAAAATGTTCTCAGTAAATCACATGCTACTAGATTGACTTTTCAAATGAACACTTGTTATGTAAGACACATTATTGCATTTCTTTACTGAAAAGCTCTGGCGCTTATTTTCTTTACAACTTATTGATATATTTTTGTTCTTACATTTCATGTTGTATACTACAGGCGGACCCACCAATATTCATACGAGGAACACCTTTTATATTTTTACAATCGATCACTAGATGGTGCTTTTGACATACGTAATCACTATATTCTTAGTTTGACATTTGTCAATGAGAAATCCGAGGTAGCTTAGAAATTGAGTCTGTAGTTTGTTGACAGTGAGAGTTTTGAGACAGTGAGATTGTAAAATAATGGAGATTACTCTTGAAGGTTTTCGTTGGATTATTTTTTACGATTATAAAAAAGACCTAACTCCACAACAATGCATTATATCGCTTCGGTCACTTTTGGCAATGTAGCACCATCAGAGAAAACTGTTGTGATTCCAAAAAAATATCGATGCTATGCGGAGAATGATAGAACACGATCGACATATGATTTACAGTGAGGTAGAGGCATCTCTTGGGATATCGCATACTACAATTCATTCGATTTTACATGAATATTTATTTGTACAAAAAATATGTTCCAGATGGATTCCACATAACTTGATCGAAGTACAGAAAGCAGCTCGGGTCAATTGGTGTAAAGAGATGCGCAAAAAATTCGAAGTAGGAACTGCAAAATCCGTATACAACGTCGTCACAGGTGACGAAAGATGAATATATGCGTATGAGCCAGAAACTAAGCAACAATCTACTGTATGAGTGTTCCAAGTCAAACCGAACTCCACAAAAGTTGTTCGTGGAAGGAGCACTTCCAAGAAAATGATTGCTTGTTTCTTCGGCTGCACAGAACACATCGCAACAATTCCTTTAGAGGATCGAAAAACTGTTAACGCTGAATGGTATACGGTAATTTGTTTGCCAAAAGTTATAGATGAAATCAGGAAGAACAACCGAAAACGTCGCATTATTCTTCATCACGACAATGCGAGTTCCCATACAGCACGTCTAACAGTTGACTATTTGAAGGAGAAAAGTGTTGAAAAATGTCTCATTGTCCATAATCACGTGACTTGTCGCCGAATGATTTCTTTTTAAATGCGTGGACAGCGACTTTCAATAACTCAAGAAGCAATCGAAGCCTTTGGAAACCATGTTCCTAAGATAAAACCTTGTTCCTAAGATAAAACCTTCAGAGTGGAAAAAATGTTTTGAGAACTGGTCCGTATGCATGCAAAAATGTATAGACCATAAAGGCGAATATTTTGAAAAACAATAAAATAGTTTATTCCCAAAAATTTAATTTTGTTTTCTTTCCAGATTGTGTAACCTTAAAAAAAAATGGGACCCACCAATCTTCTTCGACATATTCCAACCCAAACACCAATTTTTTGGGGATGCATTGTTTTTTCAACTAAAAAAATGAGGATTTTCGGAGGACCAACACCTCATATTCCGTGAATTAACATATCCAGAAAGATAAAACCATGCCTCATCCGTGAAAAAAACTGTGTTAAAGATATCTTGATTGTGTAGATTATTTTGAAACCATTGACAAAATTGCACTCGTCTTAGATAATCCACTGGATAAAATTCATGAAAACATTGCAGCTGGATTGCAGTACGGATGACAATGGAAGACTTTTTTAAAAATGAATTGGCACGTACCATAAGATAAATTTGTTTGTTGGGTTACTACTGAAATGGATGTTTTTGGATTTTCATCAATAATATGCTGAAGGGCTTCAATATTATCAGCTGTACGTTTAGATGGCCGTCCACTTCCAGTTTTTCGACCGACGCTACCAGTCTTTCTGAATAACTACACAATTTGTCAAAACATTGTAAAAATCATTGTAGTCAAACACTAATTCAGGATGTTCTTCACTAAAATCAGCCATGCATTCCGTAATTGAATACTGCCACTCGCCATTTATTTTCACACCTGTACGGAAGTAACATTCGATAATTTTTGCTTTCTGTTCTATGTTGAATACCATTTTTTAAATAAATTTAATTTTCTTAATAAGAGTTTTGAAAAATTTGACACAAACTTATAGTTTCAATGTCAAATAATAAATGTCATTATGTGGAAGTGCCTAAAGTACCAACCCAATTTCACAGTCTACTCCAATTATGAATTTTTTCGATGGCTCGTTATTATGATAATATTAAAAATGTGTAGATAGTCGAGTAGTTTTGCTTGCAAATACAAGCTGGCCCAAAATGACCGAAGGGGTTTTAATTCCTTATAACTTTTTTATTATAATTTTTTTTTTGTTTTCAGTATTTTATAAAGACTTGGGGAATTTAAAATGGAACAGTACATAATTGAACAACGTGCCAAAATCGTTCAACTTTATTTCTCAAATCAACGATCCATTGTTTTGACTCAGCGTGCATATCGTCGTTATTTTAATGTGCGGGTTGGACCCTCAGAGTCAACAATAAACCGTCTGGTTGCAAATTTTCGAGAACAAGGGGCAGTAAGGAACCTTCCTGGTGCCGGCAGACGACGAACGGTGCACACGGATGACAATATTGAACGGGTACAGGAGAGTATTCGGGAAGATGGAGAAACATCAACCAGGAGAAGTTCGACACAACGTGGTCTCTCAAGAGGGTCGCTGCAGAGAATTTTGCATACAATAAGAATGTTTCCATTCAAAATTCAGCTTGTCCAACAATTGAAACCGACAGATTACCAGCAACGACTTGATTATGCAATTTATTTTCGTCAAAAAGCAGAAGAAAATCATGATTTTATTCATAATTTAATTATGAGCGACGAAGCCCATTTCCAATTAAATGGGTTCGTTAATAGGCAAAACTGCAGGATATATACCCATATTTTTTTGAAAATGAACACGGTGTCACCGTTTCCATCACTGGTGTTAGATATCGGACAATGTTGGAAAATTTTTTAAGGCCAGCCGTGGAAAACCATCCGCAAGTATGGTTCCAGCAGGATGGAGCCACAGCGCACACTGCGAGGGACACACTGGCTCTTTTACGCGACATCTTTGGTGAACGAATTATTTCCCGTACAAGCGATTTCAATTGGCCTCCGCGTTCACCGGATTTAACCGCTTCAGACTGTTTCCTTTGGGGTTATTTGAAAGGAAAAGTCTATATTAATAAGCCTCGAACCATACAGCAATTAAAAAATAATATACGCGAAATCAACAACATAACACCTGAAGATTTGCGAAAGGTTATGGAAAATGTTTTGGAAAGAGCACGAATATGCGAAGCAGAAAATGACCACCACTTGCGAGATATAATTTTTCATAATTAAATTAAAAATATTCTCCATTAATATACTGTATTTAAAATTAAAAAAAATTAATAATTATGTCTTAAATAAGAAGTTATAATGAACTTAAACCCCTTCGGTCATTTTGGCCGGCCTGTATAATACGATTAATTAAAAATGTGTAGATAGTCGAGTAGTATTGCTCGCAAATATAATACGATTTTGTATTACCTTGTAATTATGACAGTTGTCTAAGTCTAATTTCTTGACTTCCGTCATTTTCCTAAACTTGACAATTTATGTTAGTGTTGGGCACTCGTTAAAAGTGAAGTAGTACCATTGTGCGTAAAAAAAATTTTATACAATGAAATTATATTAATTTTTTTTTTAATTAAGGGCACACAAAGTGTTATTATATTGGTGTTTTCGACATATTTCATCATTAATTAGCTACACTGTGTACGTATCGTGCGGACAAAGTTTTCATGCCTCGTTGCCATTGCAACTTAGCGTTTATTAAGATCTAATATTGATAAAGAATGCATAATGAATGAAAAAATTATAATAAAAGCTAACGGAAAACAGGCACGTACGACTATGGCAAAAGATGTCAAACACCAATTGACAATTATTACAATTCTCAGTATGTCAATTATTAAGTTAAAAAAATTTCCAAAATTTGACAAACGTCAGCTTCAATCAATAAGAGACACCCGATATTTTGTGCAATACAGGATAAGATGTTAATCTTCAGAAATAAGAGACTCAGTATCATGCAATATTATACCATATGATCATATATTTCTACCCTCTAGAAGGCAATGAAATTTTTGTTTTTTAAACTTAAGTTGGTACCATAATTTAAGTTAACTTATTTTGCAGCGTGTGTGTGATATAGGTTATTTTATACTGATGACAGATTAGGTTTTGTCATTTTGACAAATAATTACATACAAACGTTTCAGTTGAAAAAATAAAAAGTTTAATAATAAAAACAGCTACAATAAATGTTCAAAGTGAGCTCCTTCATTTTCTATGCATAGCGCAACGCTTCGTCTCATATTATTGAAGGCATTCCTTAAATTATGTGGTGTAATTTCCTCACAGACATTTCGGATAGCATTAGTAAGTTCTTCAATTGTATGTGGACGATTCGTAAATACTCTATTTTTTAGATGTGGATAAATGAAATAGTCCATAGTTGTCAAATCCGGAGATCGTGCTGGAAAGTCTACTATTCGATTATCAAAGAATTCATGCAATAATTCCATCGTTTCTCTTGTCTTATGGGCTGTTGCATTATCTTGCTGGAAATATCCCTCGCGGAGCTCATCATCATGTAATTGATTTACAAATGGTAGCAATAAATTATTACGATATCGTTCTGCATTTATCGTATTATTAAAGAATATTGGACCAATAATCCGTCTACGAGAAACAGCAAGCCAAACGCCTATTTTTTGTGAATGCAAGGGTGTTTCAAGAATTTCATGTGGATTTTCACTAGACCAGATGCGCATTGTTTGTTTATTTATATATCCTGATAAATGAAACCATGCTTCATCGGACCAGAAGGATTTGTCAAGAACGTCATCGTTATTAATCGTACCTAAGAACCACTGACAGTAATTAACTCTGGTTACATGATCGATTGGTAAAAGCTCTTGCACGCAATGAAATTTGTATGGAAATTTTTGTAAGTCTTTTTTAAGGATTCTCTGGCAGGTCCCATATGACAGTTGTGTTTGTTGTGAAAGCTTACGAATCGATTTCTTAGGTGATTGATTTATTCGCCCCTCAACATCTGCTATATTTTCACCTGTCCGCTTTAGTGGTCTACCAGCACCTGGTTTTCGAGACACAGACCCTGTTTCACGGAATTTAACCACTGACTTTTGAATTAATTGCCGCAAACTGTCATATGTTGTTGGAAAATTTGGAAATTCTGCCCGAAATTCTTCTATACAAGGCTGCAAGGAGTACGACCATTCTCTAATTTTACACCATTCCTAAAGTATGATTCGATCAGAAAAACTTTATGATTTATTGTAAACATTTTTAAGTGTCAATTAATAAATACATTAATGACAGATGAGTTTTATTTAACAGAACATACACATAATGACAGATGTATTTTATTTGTCACTACCAACCCGATATTTTCAAGAAATAATTTCAAGGCTTGCTAGAGTGTAAATATAAATGATCATATTGTATATCCCTGACAATACGTACAACTGACAGGAATTACGAGTATATACTGTCTGTGTGTACTGATTTCTAAAGTGTTTTTAAATAACTTGAAAACAAATTAATGATTTATTTGATGTTTCTCGTGCTTCTTGATTAAACAAATCAATCATACACAGGACCCTTTTGATCAAAGTGTTTTCATAATAAAAACCTAATTGCAAAACTATAAACTTCAATAGCTTTCAAAAATAATTTATTCTCCTATTAACTACATCTGATTCTAGATGTAATAAAATTCACAAAGTACACAGATATTTACAGACATTTTACTTTTAACGTTGAACTAAACGACTCCAATAATTTTCTAGAGGAAATATTTATATTCCTGAAATGTTTACAAGACATGCAGAATAAATCCTGACATTTACTTAACTTTATCACCTCTTTGTTTGCGTTCGTACTTTGAAAGCCTTCAGGGAGAAATTCAAAATATTTTGGTTATGCAATTTTCTCAGTGCACGCTGCAAAAAACGACATCCAGTAGTCCAGAAAGATAAAAAGATCGAAAAGAACGTGAGAATACAAAGCAAGGCCACGGAATTTACCGGTGACACAAGAACAAGTTCTCCCGTCTATCGGTTCGGGTTTTGTTGTTGAAGAAGATGCAGAATTGCGCAAGAAGAAAAGCAAAAGAAGATGGAGTAGGAGGTTGTATATAAGCACATGATCTATAGCAGAAGTGATGTTCCTCTCAAACTCGCTCAGCTGTAACAAGATGCAATAAACTAGAGCTAATTATAGCCGCAACATGCTTGATAACGGCCGCCCATGCAACTCGCAGATTCGAGTGGGTGACGAGACCTGAATAAACAATTGCTTCGTTCTCTTTCTTTCTTGTCGTTTTTGTGAAGTGTTATTGTTACTGCTGCCTTGCCGAAATGTATTTTGCATTCCATTTGTTTAAAACGTCAATAAAAAAAATGGATATTATTCAGTTTCTAGTGTTTCGTTAAGAGTTCTTTTAGTTAAAAATAATATAAATGTAGTTAGGTACGTAAATTAACTATTAATTATTAATTTATTATCTGCAAGTGTTTAATAAAACAGTGTCTTAACGACCTATATTAAACCGTAAAATATGTTTACCATGTAATAGGGATATTTTACAACTTCCTTTACATGTTGCGACCTTAACACAGTGTCAGGGTTTTATAAATTTATTATATAATTATTTATAATTATTATATAATGAAGCTAATTATATAATATAATTAGCTTCATCTTGGAGTTTTCGGCTTTTATATTCAATATTTTAAATATTTTGAAATTAGTGTTATTTTGCGAGGTAAATGTGAATGTAAACATTGCTGTCTACAAATTACATCGCAAATCATTCACGTTGGGACTTGAACTCAAGTCTACGGTTTGTCAGGCCATCGCTCAAACCAAGACGATAGACCTTGGTTCAAGTTTATTAGAAACGCCTTATAAGACGACGATGTTAATAATTCAGAACTCAGTTTTCAAAGTTGTAATTGTTAATTTTTACTCCTTAGCTATTAATATACAATTGTCCCGTATCGTTATGTTCAAATTTTAGGAGTGTAAAGTAGACTTTCATTTCAAGTAACAAAAACGCAAAACTTGTATATCCATTTTTATTTGTTTCAAAGTTACAGATCTATGAATGTGATTGTCAGATCATGAAAAAAATGTAATTCCAAAGTCAATAAAAACTGATTTTATTTAAAAAAGTTCAATTAATAATATTTTCGAAATGTCCACCTCCTTGTTGAATGCAGGCTTGTGCCCGTAAGCTAACAGAAGAAGTACTCCGAATTTCATACTTGTTTTGTCGGATTTGCTCGGCAGCCAGTTGTTGGATCGTATTCACGATCCAACAACTCTTCTCTTGTATTCGAAACTTGCGCGTAGACTAAATTTTTCATGTCAAGGGGATTAAGATCGGGTGATTTAGGTGGCAATGCAACAGGACCACCTCGACCAATCCATCTTGGATAATTGTCGCTAACCCAATTTCGGACAGCAATTCCGAAATGTGGTGGTGCGCCATCCATGTGAAACCACATGTCTCGTCGAACATTCAGTGAGACATCCACTAAAAGGCAGTTCGTCAATAAGAAATTGAAGGTAATTATCCGCATTTAATCCCCCAGGAAGAATGACAGGACCAATCAACAAGTCATCGATTAGGGCCGCCCAAACGTTAATAGAAAATTCATGTTAAAATTTAGATGGGCGTATAGCTTTGGTATTTTCTGATGCCCACCTGTGCAGGTTTCTCAGATTTGTAACACCACTTCTCATGAAAACGTAGATTCATCTGTCCAGAGGACTGTTCTGCAGAAATTAAAATGAAGCCGTGACTGTCTTAATATCCAGGTAGAATAAACTAGACGAGCATAGTGGTCTGCCTCAAGCAAACCGTGTCCCCTGCGATAGTGATATGGATATAAGCCCTCACGTTTTAAAATTCGCTAAACTGTCGTTCGTGGCACTCCTAGTTGTCTAGCGATTCGACGTACACTGAGAGTTGGTCCCCTTGTAACAATAGCTACTGCCTTTTCCTGTAAGTCTGCCGGTAAATTTACTTCTCGGTCGAAAAGGTAATCACGCAGGCCGCATTCCCGAAATTGTCTGTGTACTTCCAGAAACGTTCTGTAATGAGGAATGCGCCTATCGGGAAACCGATGTAGGTATTCAAGAACTGCTTGACGTGCACTACCGTTACAGTAGCCATACACAAAATGCATGTCCGCATACTCTTGAGAAGAAAATCGGTAAGGCATTTTGAATAAAGAAAACGTGTCCACTTACTAATAAGCTGTTATATGAACTGAGACGTAATGTAATCCTTTATTAGAAAATGCAACGTTAACAGTCATCTGAACATTTGTTTATTGTATGATATTCATGGTTCAGCACTTACGAAATAAGTAAGAACCTTCTTTATCATAAATCAATTTCCAGTACTCTTTTTTGTAGATCTCCAAGAAATTACTGTATGCACTACGACACGTGTTTATTTATTTTAGGATAACATTTTATTATGCGACGTTAACAATCACAGGCCTGTTATTGAATCGTATAACTTTTTTTAAATAAAATCAGTTTGTATTGACTTTAGGATTACATTTTTTTCATGATCTGACAATCACATTCATAGATCTGTAACTGAAACAAATAAAAATGGATATACCAGTTTTGCGTTTTTGTTACTTAAAATGAAGTCTACTTTACACTCCTAAAATTTGAACATAACGATACGGGACACTTGTATATTATATAACTTTTCTGAGCGTCTCAAGACTAATCAATATTTGCAGAAATTCTCTTTAATATTTTTTCTTTTATCTTTGCAACAGCGTTCTGTTGAAAATGAGTTGATATTAAATATTTAATATTTCTTCATTCCATTCTTTGAACTCGCTTATTGAGATTACTTCGGTATTTTACTTCTTTCTAATTACGGCATCTTGTACCAAGTATACACGCAAAATATAAAATCCGAATACAAAAATAGATTTTACTGGAAACAAAAAATAAAGCAATATGAGACCTTTAAATAACAACCATGAAAAGTATTTATTTACAAATTCCTTTATACAATGTTTATTATCGTGTTCTTGAAAAAATATCATAAATCAGAGACAGTGCTTTGTGATTATTTGACATTTCTTGGAAAACCAGGAATGTAATATTATAAAATTTATAAAAGCTTAAATTTCATTTTTTTATGATTCCATCTAATTTATTTGCATTAAATTCTCGGATATACAGACGTATTTATTTTTCGGCATAAATACGGTATCTTGTAACAAATATACATGCCATATATTTCCATAGAAATTTTACTAAAAATAAAATATAAAGCAAATACATACCGTGTGACCGCCATCGATAGCGCGATGCATGTATTAGTAACTACTGGGCGACTATAATGGGCGTGCCAACTTGAAATGCCACACCGACAGCGGGCGTATTATAAGAATTCATTTTCGTGATATTTATTTATCATTCTTTCGCAAAATTGCATACGGCGATAATAATCATCGGGAAAAGGTACTTGTGAACTTGTAAATTTGTATGAACGATATTTATTAGTACGTAAAATATTTTGAGCCGTTGTTTTGCTGATACCCAATTCGCGGGCAATTTATCGAGACGACATAGTGGGATTTACTTCGACTAAAGCACATACTCGAATTTCTATATCACTTATATTCTTATCCGGAACAACTTTACTTTTATTAGTTACTATAGAAAATATAGTTTCGAACCGATTAACTGTCCTACGAATGGTGCTTGTATTGGGAATTTGACTTTCAGGGTAATTAGCTGCAAATAAAGCTCGAGTTACTTCCGCGGAATTACCACCGTACAATTGTTTAATCATAAAGAGTTTTTGCTCCGGTGTATAATACTCCATTTTTTAAATGACCGTTACGTACACAAACAACGCGGTTTATTAAATATTGTGAGCGAGTAGTTCCCCTGACGATATAAACATTGCAACTAACACCCATATGCGGGAGCGACAGCTAATGCGCTTGCGCGACTACACCGTCTAAATGTGAATTTATTGGACAAATACGAGTGCATCATAGGGATATGCGATATACTAGGCTCTCTTGTAATCCATTTTAACATTGCGTCTACTTCTTTACCGTTCTAACACACGGACACCTCTGTGTGTTTTGCTTACACTACAGGTTTCGCTATAGTGCAGACCCACGCGGCCACATGGTGTAAGATATTTTAATGAAAAGCATTTTTTGCAAATTTCTTTTTAGGTTTATTATTTTGTCCCTGAAATAATATAATAAAATTCGCGATAATACTTATGATTATTTGTCATTCTTGCTTCAATTTTAGGAACGACCAGAAATTTGAAGGTAAAAATTTGATTGATCACGAAGAAGCACAATTCCTGATGACAACATGTCTCTCCGTTCGTTCTGTATTTCTCTCCGTAGACGTGTAAGTGTTTTAGAGTATGTCGTTGCAGTGGTCTCAGGTTCCATGAACTTCACCAGCAAAATTCCTCTACAGTCCCAAAATACAGTAGCCATAAGTTTTCTGTTGAACATTGTTTGGTTAAATTTCTTTGGTTTGTCGTGAAAGTTCATATGAATCCACTGTTTCGATTGTTCTTTTGTCTTGGTGTTCACAAACTGAATCCATGTTTTGTGTCCCATTACAACTTTTCCAAAAAAAGATTTCGCTTCCTTACTGTAGCGCTGAAGAAAGGTTAGGGCAGAACTCACTGGCTGAAATTTGTGACCGTCTGCGAGATGATTAACAAGCTACCGTGCATAAAATTTGCCCTATTGTATTGTAACAATATCATCAGAACTAACCGAAAAATTTAAGGAAAATCAACAGACAGCTCAGAATTTATAAACCGACAGCTCTTTGAAATTATGTTGATTAATCGACAATGTCGCCTGTTGCTAGGGACTCCCGATATCCTTCATCCTTCACTCTTCCAGAAAAATCCTTCACTATTTTCGGACTGCATTATCATTCGTAATTCACAGATATAAAATGGTTCTACAAATGTCTAAGTTTTTCTTGAATATAGCCTTTCTAAGTCGACAGTGTCCATCATTTGGACATAAAGAAACAAACAAATATTTAAGTGGATAAACGCTATAAAAGTCCATCGGTAAGAAAAATACGCCAGCCAGAAAGGAAAGATGTGGACGCAGCTTTTATGAAATGGTTTACTTTAAAAGGGGATCAAAATAAACCTCTTCCCTACCTTCTATTCAGTGGCGGCTCGTGCTAAAAATTTTAAGGTGTTCTGCAAGTTTTACAAAAAAATTTACCTTGCACGGGCAGTAAGAGGTTGTCTCCCATCGATCTTATCGTGCTTTCTTCGCCTTCCGCACTGAAGTAATGGATTTCTGGAACGATTGTCAATTGTCACAAAAAAAAATAAGAGTCTCTAATATTATTGTTTTTACGTTAAACTCGCCGCACCGTAAAAATAGTCGCGAAAATATTAAATACCGATAGGTCCAACTCGCAACGGGCCATAGGCAACAATATACGTATGGAACGTAATGCGGTGTGGCAACGTGTGTACGATGCCTATATTGAGTGACTTTCTTAAAATTTAAATTTATTTTGCAGAATTATTGATTTTTTTACTATTATCTTTTAGAAAACGTTATTGTTTTTTTATTACTTAAAATTACTTTATATGAAAAATAGTATACCATAAAAGTGTAAACAAAGACAGTATACATTGAAACGAATATTCATTCAATTGTATTGTCATGAAATTGAATTTGTCAATCGTTGTTAAATTTGTTAGAATGAATAGATATTTATATTTATCGGAAAATACTAATACTTAAAGCAAACAAATAAGGTGTAGTGTTTTGTTATAGGAATGTATAATATCCATTTCTTCCTGCATATTGATTATGCAGCTGATGCTTTCGTAATATGCTCATATTTGTATTATTTCAACTTATACTTCGGTCGATACATACCGACTTCCTTCAAACCAGGAGGAAGCTACAGTTGTAATTAAACTATACTTCCTTTTTTTTTATTACCTACGGATATTCACAATTCCAAAATACGTTACAATGTTGCTTATTTTAGATTGTAATTAGCTGAATGCTGTCGCAAAACTGATCTCTGCATTTTTAAAAATGCCAGAATAAAATTAACCCCTGCCCTTATTATAATTTTACCAAGGAACAGACACGTACTTCAATTTCTACGAAAAACTAAGCCTACAGTTCATGTATAATACAGTGATAATGAAGACTGGAGCGTTTGTCGACCTACGAAGTTGTACTTTACTTGTTTATTGTTAATAAAAGGCTGATGGAAATATTACGTGAGATTTTGGTATCTGTATTATAATAACATCACGATAATAGTAGAAATACAAATACGAGCATATTACGAAAGCATCAGCTGCATAATCAATATGCAGGAAGAAATGGATATTATACATTCCTCATTCCTATAACAAAACACTACACCTTATTTGTTTGCTTTAAGTATTAGTATTTTCCGATAAATATAAATATCTATTCATTCTAACAAATTTAACAACGATTGACAAATTCAATTTCATGACAATACAATTGAATGAATATTCGTTTCAATGTATACTGTCTTTGTTTACACTTTTATGGTATACTATTTTTCATATAAAGTAATTTTAAGTAATAAAAAAACAATAACGTTTTCTAAAAGATAAAAGTAAAAAAATCAATAATTCTGCAAAATAAATTTAAATTTTAAGAAAGTCACTCAATATAGGCATCGTACACACGTTGCCCACCGCATTACGTTCCATACGTATATTGTTGCCTATGGTCCGTTGCGAGTTCGACCTATCGTATACCCAATCATATCGCCTTCCGCGCTGGAATAAATGCACTGTATTTCGCTGCATTTAATGCAGCGACCAGGCCTGCTAAAATGACGCATTGGTTTTAGACACTCGCGGGGGTAGCGGGGTGCGCGCGGGTGTTTGACAGAGCTCTGAGCGCACGCTCGTGTGGACCAGATAAGGAACAAGTGAGCTCTCGCGCGAATTAGGTTGGTTATTCCACTGGTCGCCTATTGAATATTATTTGAAATTTCGGAATCGAATATCTCGGCTTCTACTTGTCGGATTTTGATGATTGAGGTGTCAAATTGTAGGGTTTGATGTCCTCTACAGGTGATGTAGAAAAATATGCAATTTTTTTGATATACAGGGGGAGAATTTTCATAACAATATGTTACGCTTTTATAAACATCAGAAATGTCGGAAAAATTATGTAAAAGAAAACTAGTTATAACTAATACAGGTTCGCCCGCCCAATTTTTTGGGAGCTCTGCAGCACTGCAGCGCTTATGCGCTAGCCGCCACTGCTTCTATTGCAAGAAAATGTAGACCATTTCGCACAGTAATCACCAAAAGTCTTACTAAGGCATCACATAAGGCGACATTGACATGTAAAAATGAGATTTAATATTCATTAATTCTCATTTGCAGTAAGTTCAGAATGTTAACTATATATACACGAAGTAGAGAAGTGAAAAGCTGTGACTGTCTTTGAGATACCGTACATTGATAAGCTTCAATTAAAGCGAAACGCGTCTGTGCGTTCTCGTTGATGGAAATAGCTTTTCACTAATTTTTAATTATCCTACCAAAAGTCTATTGAAAACTATAGCATACTATGTATACATCGTTGGAAAATTGACACTTTTTGAAGGCAGCAGATTGCTTAGAAAAGAATGTCAACAAAGAATATTGAGAAACAAAATAGTGAAGAAAAACGGGAGAGATTTTTTCTAAGAATTTAAGTTCCTTCACTTTGTTTTTAATATTTCTTACTTTCTATCATTTGCACAATAAAGACTTGAAAACAACTACATATATATGTCTTATCGTTTTTTTTATAACGAACGCTTGGATATTACAAACCAGTTACACTGTCCATTGGTGGTTCGTTATAGCGGAGTTCGACCGTGTTCTTTATTTTTTAGTTAGTTCAATATGGAATATCACAAAATAGCGCGAATTATCTTATATGACTTTTGCCACTGAATTTATTGTGTTCATTTGATAAACTGTTTTGTTAAAAAAATTGTTACGCATGCATTGAAATGAAGTGAAATCTTTAACTATGTACGACAAAAATTTTATTTCAATACATTTAGGAAAATTACCAAATACGTAGGCAGTTTGTAAAGTAAGTTCCCTTTAGTTATTTAAAAAAACACCAATACATGAAGAGGTTTTTATTATACTTATACGGGAGGTCCTTGAAATTGAGTGACAACATATGATAAATGGAAAGATGTAATTATATAGAATATAAATACAAAATACTGTGAGTCAATTACGACGCGAACTCCGAAATTAAAAACACTCTGAAAATTGTATTATTTGACGTCTATGAATTCAAAATATTCAAAATGTGTATAAATAATAAATACCTTACGCACATATACGCTATAACGTATGTTTACTTTAAGATATCGTCTCTGATAATGTTTTATTATCGCACAGAGGCGTGACAAATTTTTTTTTAATATCTTTATTTTCTTTCTCAATTATGAAAGGGAATTTTGGGAAAATATTTTGGATTTGTATTCTATATGATTTCATCTTTCCATTTTTCATACGTTGTCTTTTATTTCAATGACACCCGGTATAACATAAAGCTACTACTATTTTTTACATAGTGATATACATGACTTTTCTCGCAGAAAAAGTTTGACGGCACTTTCCATGTAGGCGAGTTAGACCCCACTGCATTGACTGTCTTTTCGTCTCAACGCTGACATAGTTGACAAGCCAACCTCAGGTGAAATTTTAAAAGGCACTTAGTTCTGTGATTTTCAATTGAAACAGCGATTTTAAACGATCAAAATAGCACGAAAGAATATCAGAACGATTCTCTCACTGGCACTGCCAGACTCACACTGAACCAGATTACACCGCAGCCGATATCCCCATTCCTCTGGTCACTAGGCGGAAACAGAACTTACTTTACGAATCGAATAACATTACCAAATCAAAGTATTTCGAACTTTTTATCTAAATACGACGCGTAATACCTATGAATTATTTTGTATTAAAAAATATTGCTATACTGGCTGATTCATTTTCGGCCCTCACCATAGGGATCTCGCTTATTATTGGAGATAGAGTATAGGTTTAAATTTGGCAAAGTTGTTAAATTTTGTGTTTGTTATAAATCCGTAAAGAAAATAGACCTGTGACAAATGACCTTCGTTATTTAAAAAAAAAAAACGCGAAAACCCCATTTTCTTCTTTTACCTGTAGCACCGACATTTGGCCTTGTAGAGAAAAAATAAAAACACATCCTTGTGGCCATTTCTAAACCTCTATCCAGTGGTGTACTCTAAATTTTTATACGACGTTTCGTTTCTTTCTGGCCATCATCAACTATCTAATTTCTTATAGGCGCCATTTTGGATTTAGACATCTTCAGAAAGAGTTTTTTTTCTGATTTCCACCATGTACCACATGCTGACTAAAGTTTTTGACATTACGTTTTATTTGAAAGAATAAATTATAAGATTAAATAAGGTAGCCATGGAATTTCAATCTGTCAAACATTTCATTTATTGTTCATTAATAATACAAAAATGTCATACACTAACGAAGAGAAACGAGATATGATAAGTATTTTTTATTCTTCGAACCGAAATTCAACAGTAGCGAGTACAAGATATCTACAATTATATCCAGAACGACAACAGCCTCATCGTACCCCATTTTTCTAGATCTCGACAGAAATTTGGTCGAGAATGGATCGTTTACTAAGCCGCGTAATGGTCAAGACAACAGGAATTAAAATGAAAATCGACAAGATATTTTACAAATGGTAAATTAAAAGCGTTTTCAAATTTCATGATAATCTTGTATTTTTATAGATAAATAATAATCCATCAATTTCTACACGCGAAGTAGCCCCAGAATTAAATTTGTGCCAATCAAGAGTTTGGAGAACTTTACATAAAAGTAGGTTTAAACCATACAGGATCCATGTTAGTCACTCTTTACTGCCTGGAGATAATTTGAGAAGGCTAGAATATTGTAATTGGTTAATGGGAAGGATAGAAAATGACGAAAATTTTTTAAGCAAAATCATCTGGTCAGATGAAACAAAATTTACAAATTCTGAAATGTTCAACAGAAATGCGGAGCACTATTGGGCAGTACAAAATCCCCGACAAAACAGGGCTAGAAGACCACAACATCGTTTTGGAATAAACGTTTTGATGGGTATTTTGGCAAATCGTCTCTTAGGACCAGTTATGTATGAAGAACATTTAAATGGAGAAAGATATTTAAACATTTTACGTACATACGTATTTGATTATCTTGACGATAATATCCCATTAAATCAATTACAATATTTATTGTGGCAACAAGATGGCGCACCAGCACACAATGCAGCTGTTGTTAGAAATTTCTTAAATCAAGAGTTTGCAAACCGTTGGATTGGAAATAGGGGAGTTGTTGAATGGCCTGCGAGATCACCTGATTTAAGTCCGCTAGATTTTTTTTTATGGCGATATGTTAAAAATAATATTCATAAAGTAGATGCGCCACAAAACATTGAAGAATTACGAGACAGACTTCAGAATGCCTTCGATGCAGTTCCTAGAAGAACTATACAAAGGGCAGTACAAAATGCCAGAAGGCGTGCCCAATTGTGCATTACCGAAGATGGCCAGATAATTTAACATTTACTGTAATTGTTTATTGTTTACTTTTCTATGTATTTTTATTAATGTTTTTGTTATCATGTACTCGCTACTGTTGAACTTCGTTTCGAAGAATAAAAAATACTTATTATATCTCGTTTCTCTTCGTTAGTATATGACATTTTTGTATTATTAATGAACAATAAATGAAATGTTTGACAGATTGAAATTCCAAAGGCTACCTTATTTAATCTTATAATATATTCTTTCAAATAAAACCTAATGTCAAAAACTATAGTCAGCATGTGGTACATGGTTGAAATCAGAAAAACAAACTCTTTCTGAAGATGTCTAAATCCAATATGGCGCCTATAAGAAATTAGATAGTTGATGATGGCCAGAAAGAAACGAAACGTCGTATAAAAATTTAGAGTACACCATTGGATAGAGGTTTAGAAATGGCCACAAGGATGTGTTTTTATTTTTTCTCTACAAGGCCAAATGTCGGTGCTACAGGTAAAAGAAGAAAATGGGGTTTTCGCGTTTTTTTTTTTTAATAACGAAGGTCATTTGTCACAGGTCTATTTTCTTTACGGATTTATAACAAACACAAAATTTAACAACTTTGCCAAATTTAAATCTATACTCTATCTCCAATAATAAGAGAGATCCCCATGGTGAGGGCCGAAAATGAATCAGCCTGTATAAGGATAAAGATGAAATTTACCTCACTTTAAATTTAGTTCTAGTTAGTGTATTTGACATACAAAGTCGAAAACCTCGATATTCTAGAAATATTTTCAAAAACACAACAATAATACCAAAATTATTTAAAGTCTAACTTAGTAAATAAAATACCGCAAATAATATTTATACTATATCCATTTACAACAAATCAATCGATAATTATTAAATAAACAGGATATTTACACTTACCCCAATATGAATGTGGTCTAGATAAGTCCACCAAAGTACTATAAATATAGAAAAGAAAATCAATTTTTATTAGTAGAAACTATTTTATAAAAATGTCTAATAATACAGCAAAGGTGGCAATAGTTACCGGCTCAAATAAGGGTATCGGTTACGCAATAGTCAAGGGTCTTTGTCAAAAGTTTAATGGAACAGTGTACCTTACCTCTAGAAAGACAGCAAAAGGTGAAGATGCAATTCAAAAACTTAAAGCTCTTGGATACAATCCTGCTTTTCATCAACTAGAGGTAAATGATCAGGAGAGTGTTAACAAATTCAGAGATCATATTAAAAGTACACATGGAGGAATAGATATATTGGTAAATAATGCTGGTATTATGTACACAGAAACTCCAAATAATTACGAAAATTTCGTGCGCCAAGCAGAAGAAACCATTGAAACTGATTATTTTGGGTTATTAAGAGTGTCTGAAGCTTTTCTTCCACTTTTAAGAGCGAACGCTAGAATCGTTAATATATCGAGTTCGGCCGGACATTTATCTCGGTTACCTTCTGCAGAGTTACGGGCCAAATTCAGTAGTGATACATTGTCCGTGAATCAGCTGAATGATTTGGTTAATCAGTACCTAAAGTCCGTCAAGAATAAAACTAACAAGCAAGATGGTTGGGGCGAAAGATCATATTCGATTGCTAAAATAGGAGTAAGCGCACTTACAAGGATATATCAGCGCCAATTTGATAAGGATAAACCTAACATGAATTTATCTGTAAATTCTGTACATCCTGGATTTGTATTAACTGATATGAATCCTTTGGGCGACGTGACTGTTGAAGACGGTGCCAAAGCTCCATTATATTTAGCTCTGGATGCGAAAAATCTTAAGGCACAATATGTATGGAAAGATTGCAAAATCGTTGATTGGTTAGCCACTACTACACCGGAAAGACATTGAGTGTTGTTATATCTTTAAGTAAAAAAACAGTGTTTATGTCATGGCACAAATAAAATTTTTATTCATACTTCTTTCCTTGTTATTATTTCGATTATTTTTTAATAATTTTATTAACCAATCGTTTACCAGTATTTGCGGACACGTGTTTAATTCTGTGCAATCACAATATTATTATAGTGAGAATAATCTTAGTACATTATTCTCCCGAGAATATTTTCTAGTATTTTGTTTCTGTTTGTGGACAACGTATTTTCTAGTTTTGACACCTGTCACCAGTATTATTGCAAATTGGAAGCAATGAACCATAAGCGATTTAGTTCATCGTCAGTGGAAGATATAAACGCACAGATTAAAGAAAATTCGTGCAAAAATACTATGGTTAGTAATAATTCAATATGGAAACAATTCCAATCATTTTGCGACGAACGGGGTTACAAATTAGAAGGAAATACACCAGTCACAAAACTGCCAAACATTTTGAAAGACTGGGGATTTAATATGAAAAGGTGCAATGGAGAAGATTACAAAGAAGCCGTTATTAAAACAATGTGGAATAAAACCGCCAAATCAATGCAAGAGTTGTACTACAACGAATTTAGTAGAAAATTAGACCCTTTTAAAGATATCGAATTTAAATCTGCGAGAGAAACCAGAAATACAAAACGTAAGATATTACAACAGGTGCCAGAAAAAAGGAAGCAAAGTTCTGCAATTCTAACTAATGAACAAATCATGGAAATAATAAAACGCAACGACGAGGAGACACCCTTCGGTTTGCAAAAATGCTTTTATCACATTGCTTCATATGAGCTAGCATCGCGTGGGGGAGAAGGTTGTCAATGTTTAGTGCATTATTTTCAAGAAGAAACAGACAATGCTGGTTTGGCCACTGGAAGAGTAGAGTATAATCCGGTTTTCTCTAAAACAGCGCAAGGTGGGACACAAAAGTTGACTGATAGTAAATGGTTAATAACAAATACTGAAAAGCCTGATGCGTGTCCTGTCCGATTGCTCAAGAAATTGCTAAGCAAGAGGAACGAACATATAAAAACTGACAGACTTTTTTTATCAGTAAACATTGCTTGGGATAAGCCGTCTTGTAATAACCCAATTAAGTAATGCAGTGTACCTTTTATCTGAGTCAAGGCGCGGCCCCGTGTTTAATTCATATTATATCCAAACATGGCCTCGCCCGACATAACCTAAATACGCAAGCATTCTCAAGGTACGTTACACACTTTCGACACTCATGTTTATCTAGAGTAAGGACATGTAGTCGAAATGAGATCACTCTAACGATATATAAGGCGTCCCATTTGAATGAGAGGCAGTCTTAGCAGAGTCACAATACACAGACGGTACGACAATAGTGAGAGTGAGTTAGAGTCTCCTTTCGACTACCGTCTACATTTGTTAACTATGTAAATATCATCTTTGTTGAATCGTTATAAGTGTTGGTTAATTAAACTGTGTTAAACCTACTTTACTTGTGCATTATTTAACGCTACCACGATATCTGCGTAAAGACTCATCGATGTGGCCCTCAGGGCCGGGCCCACATCACAGTCTTCTTCAGGATAGTACAAAAATATGCCGTTGGGGGTGAACATAATGTCGAAGTGGATGAAAGAATCGGCGGACATGATTGGGCTGGACACTAAAAAAATAAAAATTACGAACCATTCTTCAAGGTCAAGTGCAGTATCTCATCTGGCGAAAGCAGGTGTTAACGAGCAGGAAATAATAAAAATTACGGGCCACAGCTCATCTAGTTCATTGAAACCGTACCTGCAGTTGAATAATGAACATCATTCAAGTTTGATTAATAACCTAAGAGACAAGGGAGAAGTTATAACTTTTAACACAACAGAACAGAAGAATGTTGCAAAATCCACCACTCACGGACAAAACATTTACAATAATTGTGTATTTCACATACAAACTTTTAACACTAATTAATTTTGTAAATGTACAGAAATAATATTAAAAAGTTGTATTTTTATGCTGTATTTTTTATTTAAACATTAAAAAATAATCTTTCAAATACCACTCGAGAGTGAGAATTAATTAGAAAATAATTCTCCAGTCTTTCTCAAACTTGTTGCCATTCGGGAATAGCCACTCGAGCCCTACGCGTTCTCGTGTCTATTCCCTAGCAACAAGTTTTCGAAAATCTGTCGAATTATTTTCAATATATTCTCACTCTCTTGTGATATTGCTATTGAAAATTAATTCTAAGATTGAATTGAAGAAATATACAATGTGACATTGAAAAAACTGCAATGCATATAACACGCGATAGAGAACTATAAAATATTAAAAAAAGTTCCTATACACTAACGTCCGATCGCGTTTTGTTTTCAAGATACAGGATTTTAAAAGTTTGTTAGAAATTTTTTCTTAATTACGCCCGATTGTGATGATATTATTGAACCAAAATTAGTGATTTGTAGTATTTTGAGTATTATTAGAGTATTATCATAGTTGGTTGGCTATGTAATTATGGCACCTGTCAAATTAATATTGCATTAATTTATTTAAGTTTGTCGTGCTCCTGATTACGATTGTGTTTGGTTTTGCTGTTTGTAGTTTTGTAAAATTAATTTTTTAAATGGTTTTCTTTACTTTTGAAGAATACAGGGATATTATTATGTGTTATGGTGAAGCTTGTGCAAATTCTTCCAAAGCTCCACGTATGTATCGAGAGAGATATCCATTAAGACATGTTCCTAATGTTAGAACATATATTGACGTGCATAGACGTTTGGGAGAAAATGGTTGCTTCAAAAAAATGAAAAGTTAATAGAGGGGTTACAAGAACTCTTTGTACTGTTGAAAATGAAGAAGCTGTTTTGCAAATAGTAGAAAATAATCCGAGAATAAGCACCAGAAAAATAGGTTCAGCTGTACGGAATGTTAACCGTGAATCAGTTAGACAAGTTCTCAAAGAACAGCTTCTTCACCCGTTTCATTTCCAAAAAGCTGATTACCTATTAGAACAGAGGATTATTTACCCCATGTACAATATTACGAGTGGTTGCTAAATAAAGGGCAAAAAAAATTTTCTATCACTAATTTTGTTCACCAAAGAAGCAGGTTTTAATCGCGAGGGTGTTTTGAACCTAGATAACATGTAACACTGAATTACCAGTATGGGTTTCCTATTAATGCGTAGGCAGGTATAATTGACAATTACCTATTTGGTCCATTTCGGTTGCCCAATTGATGCACAGGCGAGCTCTATCGATATTTTTTTGAAAATGAACTGAACAATTCGAAAATGTCTCATTGAACATTATTCAAAGAATGTAATACATGCATGACGGCGCGCCAGCTCACGTTTCTCGTAGAGCAAGGGAATTTTTGCAAAAAAGATTAGGAAATAGGTGGATTGGTCGTAAAGGACCTATACTATGGCCAGCTCGTAGCCAGTCGATTTTCCATTTTCGAGGTTATGAAAACAGAAGTGTATACCGTACAAATAAATAGTGAAGAGCAATTATGGAACAGAATTATGGATATATAATATATGATCTGCTGATAGATTCCTTAATAATCCAGGAATTTATCAAAGATGCTGTCAATCATCAACGCAAAGATTGGAAAAGTGTATCCAGGAACAAGGTCATCAATTCGAACACCTTTAGAGCTAGGTACCTTAAACATACTTTTTAAATTTAGTTGTGTTGTTTTTTGTAATGTTATGTGGTTTTTGAAGCTCATGTCGATTTTTTAGTTGTGAGCTATTGAAGATAAATAAATTTTCTAATGAAGTATGTTAAGATTATTTTTCTTAATCAGCAATATCTCAAATTGTGATAAATTGAAATAATTAAGTTAGCAGCTCTATCATTGGAAGAAATTAAAAAAATAATTTCAAACTTTTAATATCCTGTATCTTGAAAACAAAAGGCGATCGGACATTAGTGTATAAGAACCTTTTTTAGTATTTTATGATCTTCTATCGCGTGGTACTATGCATTGTAGTTTTTTCAATGTCACCCTGTATATATTGATAGAATATCTATAATTAGGTTTAATAGAGCTTTACGTAGTAATAGATTAAAAAAATCCAAGTTTTTGAGTGAAAATATTAAATTTATTAAAGTACCATCTTTCTTTTTATATAATTTACTAGTGTTACGCAACGAATTATTCACTATGTTGAAGAAGAAGTCTGTTCTTGTATTTTAAGGGCAGAAGCATAGAATATACTATTTCTCACACAAACACTCTATACTGCCAACTTAAAATGAATTTACTAAAATGGAAGTCTCTGCCATTATCTGTTAATAATAGTTCAATTTGGTTAAATTTAACCGCCAAATCTAACGCACACTATTTTCAGATATAAATGCTAATAATGATTTTTATTAAATCATTTATATATATTTGTGTATATATTTAAAACATTAATTCTAATTATTTTTTCTTAGCCGTTCGTGTATACATATATACTTTCTGGCAATAACTTTTTTCTTATTGTATTAAAAAATGAATAGAATCGGTTGCAGTATTTGTAATAAAACATTTGCTCATACAACCTCAGGAGAGAGCTAAAAACATTCATGATCCAAAAGGAACGAATTCGGCCAACACAGGCAATATTTATTGTGATTTGTGCATGAATCAAGAAGTCCATTTAAATCTCAAGAGAAGCTGATAAGGCATTTAGATTTAGATCATCAGATTAGCCTGTAGACATTGGAGAATTTGATTTTAGTGAGGCAGAATTCAACCAATGGATGTAAGGAGGTCGAAAAGAAGTTAATTACATTATACACAGGAAGAAAAGTACCTCGACTATACTTACCAAATGATATTTTATGATTGCAATAGAAGCTATAACAGTAAAATATATACGTTAAAAATATGCCGGCATTGATTGTATATATATATATATATATATATATATATATATATATATATATATATATATATATATATATATATTCCTTCAAACTGCTATAATGGAAAAGTTTTCCTCTTTACGCTAAAGAAGAAATTTAGTTATATCTTGAAAATCAGGAAACGGTAATAGATCACCAAATGAACGACACAATCTTTAAGAAAATTAAAATAAAAGTCTTAAGTAATGTACTAAACGACATGGATATGGAGAATTTTAAGAATGCGATGGCGCAAACCGATGACTACATGAGAAAATTAAAAGCCAAGAATTTCAAAAAGACAAAACAAACTTTTTTCTTAGGATGTAGTAGAGATAACTTAAAATACTGATACAGAATAAAATATATAGATATATGTATAATATAAAATGTTAATGTGATTTCATATTTTATTTTTTGGTTACATTTTAATTACAAATGAAACAGACATGCAATATACATATCTGTAACTGTACACATGGACAATACACCTCGTATTTTCAGCATTTACTTCTGCTTAAGACACGTGTTTCTGCCATCTATAGGCGTCATCAGTCAAGCTAGTGAAGCAATGTAATACAAATGATACAAATCTTTTTAAGAACAGATTTGTATCTGTATATACATTTACGCTGAAATCTCCTACAAGATATAGCAAATTTCGTCCTATAAGGTGGCACTATTTAATAAGTGACTACTGACGGACGAAAGAGACTATGCCGTCTATTTGTAACAAATGCGTAATACGTGCATAACGTATTGATATACTTAAACCTTTTTGTATATTTACCGCCATCTGGCTCATGTTAATGGACTACACCTACACGTATTTTTTCGCCTATGTACCAGCATAGCAGGTCAAGCGAAAGGTCGCCTTTTTCGGCATAGTCTCTTTCGTCCGTCAGATGTCACTTATTAAATAGTGCCACCTTATAGGACGAAATTTGTTATATCTTGTAGGCGATTTCAGCGTAAATGTATATACAGATTAGAGATGGTTGCTCTGAACCGAACCTGTTCCTTTGAACCTAGTTCGCGTGCCGGAGCAGGTGCACCTAGTTCGCATTTTCCAAAAGAGTAGATCCGATTGAAACGATTCCGAGTCGTACAATTCTGATTCCGATCGTTCAAGTCGGAGCGCCCGAGAGTTGATCTCGCAGTTGCACCTATATATTCGCATCGTATTATGTAAAAGAGTAGGTCCGCCTGGAACGAGTCCAACTAAGCGAAGCGAAATGTGAGAAATAAACGACGCAACTACTCCTATACCTATGTATAAATAAATACAACTGGCAATTGTAGTTGCTGCGATTCCGAATAATTGTATATAGAATTGTGCAACCAAATATGTATATTTATTTTTAAATAATTAGTATGATTTCTAGTCATAAGAAAAACTAAATTTTTAGCTACACAAAAAATATATAATAAAAAGTAAAAATAATAAGAACTAATACATAAAAAATAGTTTTAATTTTTGTATTTAAATCTAAATGAAATCATCGTTCATATTCAGAAAAACTAGTTTTTCTACTTTACTCGCACTTAACCGTGTTCTTCTTTCATTTAAAATATACCCCGCTTTAGAAAAGAGTCTCTCGCATGGAACTGAAGTAGCCATTGCACAACATATTTCCTTTACAACGATACTTAGATTCGGGAATAAATATTCAATGTCCTTCCACCACTGAAATGGATCCTGATTTCGATCAGCCATTTCACATTCTAAATATCGTTGCACTTCCATTATTGCGCGAGAATTTGCAGACCCTGGGACTTCAACATTAGATAACATTTTATCTATTGAGGTATTATTGGTATTATTTTTGTGATTAGTCTAACGAATGTTTCTTTTTTTCTAACTTTAAACATTCTTTCTAACCGCCGCCGTCAATAAATTAAATACATTCAACACATTGCATATTATAATGACATGGGATTTTCTAGTGTTGCATTGAAAAGCATACAAAAATTATTTTAAACCTATGTATGTATGTATATCGTATGCACTTTAATTAAAAAAAAAATCTATAAATTGCAATCTGACACCTCATTTAAAATGTAATAATTTGACTGCTATTTGTATATCCAAGCTGTGTGCCTAAGTAAACATAAAGATTACCCTGACTGATCGGACGCAAAATATGACTCACAATCGGTCGGAGTCGGAACTGATTTGTGCACCTAGTTTGCCGCACCTAGTTCGGAACTGGAATCCTGGTAGGTGCACCTACTCCGCTCAAGGAGTAGGTTATATCATCTCTAATACAGATACAAATCTGTTCTTAAAAAGATTTGTATCATTTGTATTACATTGCTTCACTAGCTTGACTGATGACGCCTATAGATGGCAGAAACACGTGTCTTAAGCAGAAGTAAATGCTGAAAATACGAGGTGTATTGTCCATGTGTACAGTTACAGATATGTATATTGCATGTCTGTTTCATTTGTAACAAATGCGTAATATGAGCATAACGTATTGATATACTTAAACCTTTTTGTATACATTTTAATTATATATTGAAAATTATTTTTGTATATTTAAATGATATTTGTTAGATTTTAAGTGCAATACATTATAGCAACATATTACCTTTATTTCTTGAAAATTCGTCTTATAATATCAATCTTCACTAGAAAAATACTGTGAAAAGTAGTTTCTACTAAGTGTGGATCTGTATCATTTAGATTTGCATTTCCCGCCTTGTACCTGGTTTGTCACTTTCAAGGTCATGCTTGTGTGAAAAATAGTGTATCCTCAGAAACAATAATAACGAGATCTCAATATCTTTGATAATAATTTCTGTATTAAATTTTATATATAAATATTATAAATGGTAAGAGCAAAATTATAATACAAATTCTTTTTTAAATACCGTATGTGTTAAATATCATTAGGCATAGAGAATCAACGTCTGAGTACATACAATGTATACGTACATGAGAAAGACAGTCCAATGCCAGCGAAGACCGCGACGACTGACGATTGTCTCCGATACCGATTGACTGGAAATTTTGCATTCAGTCTAGCTGCGGCCGTTACAGTTTGAAAGCGTACAATAAAATTAATGTATAATGGCTCTTTATGCACCCACTGAAAAGCTTCAGTTAGTAAAATGGTTTTATGCTGGCAAGTCTGCAATGGAGTGCATGAATTTGTTTACGCTGACTTTTGCAGACCGTTCTGTACCTTGCAGACAAATAATTTATAGTATTATAAATAAATTTGAAACTTGTTTCTGTCTCAATAACTGTACAAAATGCAAACCAAGAGAGGTATCACCACAAAAAAATTGAGGAAAGAGAACGGCGGGATGTATTAATTTGTAGTAATGAGGAAATTGATAACACGAGATCTACTAGAAGTGCTGCCGATGAATTGGGTACAAGTAATAAAACTATTTCACGTATTTGGAAACGTAATGGTTTAAAATGTTTCAAATATTGGAAAACTCAAGAAATATTTTCCGAGGACAATTTCCGGAGAATGGAGTTTTGTCAAGACGTTATGGAAAAGATACATCGAGATGAAAATTTCGTTAAAAATATTCTCTTCATCGATGAATCAACTTTTCCATTACACGGAAAGCACAATCCCTCTGTTCTTCGATATTGGGCTTCGGAAAATCAACACCGGCATTTTGCAAATCGCACTCAGTATCTTCAAAAACCAAACATTTGGGCAGGTATTTTAGGTGACCATTCTATAGGCCCCTATTTTATTGATGGTATATTAAATGCCGACAAATATCTCGAATTACTGAAAAATCAAATACTTCCCGCCATTCGAAACATTGGAATAAATCAGGAAATCGTTTGGTTTCAACATGATGGTTGTCCAGCACATAATGCAGTGAGGGTAAAGGAATTTCTAAGAAATACTTTTCTTGACCTGTTAGTACTGGAACAGGAAACATTAAATGGCCCCCGCGATCTCCTGACCTATCTTCAAATGATTTCTTTTTGTGGGGATATCTAAAAAATATTGTTTATACTCATGAAGCTGGTAGAGCAGAAAATCTAGTTGCCTTGAGAGAAAAAATAACTGAGGCTGCGAATTCATTAACTGCCGACATGTTAGCAAATGTAAGAGCTAATTTCTACGACCGCCTAGGACAATATCTTGCTGTGCAAGGAGGAATTTGTGAACCTCTTGTATAATTTATTATAATTTTTAGAATCCTTTTTTATTTATTTTATTAGGATTATTCTTTAATTTTATTAGAATTACGCTTTTGTTTATGCGACGCACCGCAGGTTAAAAATTTCCTGCATCTACTGAAAGAAATAAGAAAAGCAAATCCCTTGCAATTCGTAAATGTTATTTTAGAACGCATTACAAGTACCTATGTCGATGGTCAAATGATTACTGCTATCTTGTATTTGCGAAACAATCGGAGATAATCGTTGCCGGCCGTCGCGGTCTTCGCCGGCATTGGATCGGCTTTTCCATATACATATCATACGTATTCCCCATGCCTAATGATATTTGACACATGCGGTATATTCTAAACATACAATTGAAAAAGAATATTTTTGGCAATGTTGTAATACCAAATTTCGTACAATCAAGTCACTAAAGTATTTCATTGGAGACTGTTGCTAAGCAAAAAACTTTAAAAAGGTATAAAATCTCTTAAAACAATAATATTAATATCCTAAATTTTCGTCCCACTGAAGATGACAACTTAGTTATTGAAATGCGTATTTAAGATATAAATGTTAAAGTGTTTTACTTTAAGTTTATTACAACGATCGAATTAAAGTTTCTATAATAAAGATAATGAAGTTAACGAACAAACAACAACTTTTCAACAAATGTCTATAAATCTATAGCGAACAGATTGGGTATCCTGACGGGAACTTTTTACAACGATTATATCACTAAACTCGGAAAATCAAGGCGAGGAATTTCTTCGCGTTTCCAAGTTAAATAAAGATTGGAAAGATCCGGTTCAAAGTACAACTAACCGGGTTAGCCATATATCCATGTTCTACCTGGCTTACCAACCGCGATTTCGAGATAATTGATATGATGTTATGCTCCAAGGGATAGACTTAATAAACAGACTTTGTAAATATTAACATTTCCCTAACTTAAGGGAATTTCAGTAAATTCTGCACAATTATCGTCAATTTACAGGCTGGCGCAGGAATAACATCAACTTCGTTTCTGTATTTACTCTCGCCTCGTCGAATTACAATGCCGAGAAAATTCAATCCTTAGATACTCATATTTCATGAGCGTATGCTGTTAATTTAATTTAAATTGGGAAAACAAGTTGTACGCAGATATAAATTAATGTTTTAATTGGAAACGTTTATTTTTAAGTCTACATTCATGAAAAAGATAACATCTCTGTAATTCTTAAAAATTACAGTAAATAAAAATATATAATACAGAAATAATAATACCCTAATGGATGTTCTGAAGATTTTCAATAGCGAGCAATACATCCGGAGAAAAATTAAAATATTTGTATCAGTTGACAGTTTATTCGATAACAGTTTCCAGTTGCGATTTGGCAAGATTAAAGACAACGCATATAGAGGTAAAAGAAAATTAGTATTATAAGTCATTTGAACGCTAAGAAATAAGTAATTAAACTTCTAGTTTCAAAAATTCTTTTATTGTAAATACCACTACAATATTGTTTCGCCATAATGGCTTCATCAGGTGGATGAAATACTGAATATGTACAATACAAGTTTGAATATTTATGTGAAAATTATTGGGGAAATGGTGGTGGAAAAATTTTTAAAATCTTAAATTTAGTAGAGGGGAGTTGTTTAAATCTAGTTGGTCATTTAAAGCTAATCCTAAACTATTGTATCTATTAATTTCTAAGTTTTCTAACAGGTTAAGTTTTTTACTTTTTTCTTGAATGTGTAAAATTTTGAAATCTATATTAAATCTATGATTGATATCTATACAATGACTTGCGAAAGTTGAATCTGTTTTCTTGCCTTTATGGCTTCTCTCGTGTTCTTTCATCCTAATTTTGAATGTCCTCCCCGTTTGTCCTATGTATACTTTATTACAATCTTCGCATGTTAACTTATATACACCAGAGTTTGATCCTTTGTCTATTTTATCTTTGTTGTTTTTAATAATGTTCTGTATAGTATTGTCTGCTTTAAATGATATATGTTCGTTATTAAGTTTTTTAATGAAAGTACCAATTTTTTCCGAAATTTTTCCTAAGTAAGTGATTGAATTATAGGAATTAATTATCTTGTATTTTAATTTTGGATAAACTAAGGAAAGGGTTTTAGATTTTTGTTGGCTATTTAGGATGTTATTGACAATATTTATAGAGTAACCATTGTTTAATGCTATTGTGTATATTCTATTTAGTTCAAGGTCGAAATTACTTTTACTCATAGGTACATGAATTAATGTATATACCATTGATTGGTATGCTGATAATTTGTGTTATAGGATGAAAAGAATTAGCGTGTATTGTGGTATCTGTATGTGTTGGTTTATGGTATATAGCGAACTCGTGTTTATTAGTTTTGTGTGATATGGTTAAATCTAGAAAATTAATGCTTTTATTTATTTCTGTTTCTATAGTAAAATTTATTTTGGGGTGAATAGTGTTGATATAATTATGTAAAGTTTTTAATTGTCTATCTGAACCGTTAAAGCAAATTAATATGTCATCAACATATCTAAACCAATATACACAGTTACCAAACAAGGGATGTGTACTAATTATAGTTTCTAAATTATTCATGAAAATTTCCGCTAATAAGGGGCTTAGTGGGTTTCTCATTGCTAGACCCTCTGTTTGTTTATAAAATTTCTTTTTAAATTGAAAATAAGTTTGTTCCAGGCACGTTTCTAAGAGCTGTAAAATTCCGGTCTTTGTGACAATGTTCGTGTTTCTACGTTCTAGTTGTAAAGTAATTAAATCTATTACCTCCTGGGGTGGAATACTAAGTCATTTGTTTATTATTTTGCCAACAAAATTTTCGATTTCTATGACTGCAGACTTCAACTTTCGCAGTGCTAATTTCAAAAAATTATATAATGACCTTCTGCTTACTGCTTGAACTTTCTTGAGTAAGTTTCGGGATGTACGAAGGTGGATTAATATACAGAGTTTTCTTTCATATTTTGCATATAGAGCTGGAATAAAACAGTAGAATAGCTTTTAAAGATTTTATTGTTTTTCTAAATATCTTCCTCGGAAATTAATGCAGTCGAATCAATTCTGGAGGAACTTGTTCCACTCGTTTGTTGGTGCAGTCAAAATTTCGTTTTTGAAGGGTGGTTTACTACTACTGCAATCTCGAAATTGAAAATCAAGAACCATTACAGGCAACGGTGACTACAAAAATTTTATCTTACAGTGAACTTAAGAAACTGGGGCTTTAATGTAAATTTATAATTTCCTCCATGTACAAGAGTTATGTGAGGGATGTTAGAATCAACAAGTAATAATCCAAGCGAATTATTCTCCTACATTCGGTCGAAGCAGGGTTCAACTAGTATGTCTGGAAAATTGATCGACAATTATGAAGACTTTGAAGGTTAATTGTTGAGACTTTTGCAAAATTATTTTCGCGCATGCAAATACAGAATAGTTCCTTTCCTCATATTGTTGAATGAAGTGACTGTTTATCTTTCTCGCCATTACCTGCGACTGAAGATAAGCCAATCAAGATAATGTCAACACTTCATGAAAAGCGTGCAAAGAACAAGCATGGGTAGAATGGTATAGGAATATGTTAGGAAAGTTTGATGGAGGATCTTCAAAGGAAATATTTAATATCATAATGAATTCTCGATATACAATTACGACCTCAAGACGAAACAGCAATTAACAGATTGGATGTTTGAAGATTGAAGCTTGAGGAAAACCAAAGAAAATATATTCGCGGAAAAGTACAAACAAAAAAACGTTACAGAAATTCCTCTTGAAGATCGTAAAACTATCAATGTCTGTTGAGCTATAGTAGTTCCTCGAGTCTTTGAAAATTTGTGATCTCCCAAGATCTAATTTACTTAAAATTTTATTATACCATGACAACATAACTTCGTATACAGCTACGAAAACAATATAAAATTTTTTTTTTATGAGTTTAGAGGCCAAATCACTCATCACTCATCCACCATACAGTTCAGATCTATATATTACCGTTGATGAAAAGTTTTATGTGTGGTGAGAGATTTTATGACACCATTTGGTTGTTAAATTTCAAAGACATTTTGATTACTTTCCAAAGGAAGAATATTCTCTGAATTATATCCGGTTATTAATCGTAGTTAAATGTTCGCAATCGCCAGTGTTATCCCACTGGCGATTTTGTAAAGAGCATATCTTTGTTGTACCTTTGTCAAAGACTATGTTTAACATAATTTTTCAGATTGTTCTACTGAAGATCACAACTTAGTTGCCGAAATAAATATTTACAGTTTATTTCATTTGCCTAACATTTAATTAAGTTTATTATAATGCTTTAATTTCCACTTGCTTATCATTTAATGCAGTTTATTATATTACTTTGAATTACATTTGCCGAATATTTAATAAATTTTATTATATTGCTGTCAAGAAAATATCATATACCATTTGCACCGTTTAATCTATGATATTCAGCCTTTTGCATGTAATTTAATTTATAGTATCAAGCCATTTTTCTTTTCTTTTTTTCTTTCTTGTGTGATAATACCTAAGCTTAAAATTTAGAGCTTATTGATTTAATTTTTAATATCTGTGCTTTATCGCCAGCACTTTTGATTAGATGTCCGATAATTCATGTTAAATTTAATTACTCCAAGTCTCGCAATGACTTAATTGCAATTATGTAAATTTTGATTGTACAGCCGATGAGATCTCTGACGTTTTTTTAACGTTACCTTTCCGACTTATGTTAACTTTAATTACTTTTCTTTTTATCTTTATTTTGCTCAAATAAATTGCTGTTATATTTTGTGTATAGATATATACAGGGCTTCACTCATTTGTTTATCTTGATTATAGTTAATTTATTTTCTTTAGAATTCATATACAGTTTTACATATTACATGTTAGACACACTTGTCAGTTGTTTTGAAAACTTGTTGAGAAGCGGTAATTAATTATTTTGTTTAAGTTATATAACTGCGAATTTTATAATTTCTGCTACACTCCTAGTTTTCTTGTTGTTTTGTACACGCTTCTGCGAACTAGTAAATCTGGTAGTAAGAGTAATTAAGTGAGAGTTTTGTTTTGGGAGAGGTTATAGTAGCTTCCTTCCTAAAACATCTATTATTTTCACCTGGTGGGCCACATGATTTTCTACGTCTTTCGTGTGGTGTATGGTTACGGTTTACAAGCGAATAAAGCAAAGAATACATGGTGGCGACATTTTTTCAATTAAGAGCTGGTTAATCTTGTATCAACGTATCGACAGGAATTCGTCGTCACCGAGGTTAGCTAGAGTACTGGCTTGTTGGTTTGTAATTTTCAATAGCAACCTGTCCGCCAAAGGTAAGACATTTAAACGCTACTCTATTTCGAAAAGTATCGAAGCCAGTTCTCGCGATATTTATTTTTGCTAACGTTCGTAGCAAACTACTAGCCTAGATGGTTTCAATATGCCATCAAAAAGTGATTATATCGATGGTAATAACATCAAGTGTGTAAATACAACAATACAAACGTGTTAAAAAACATATCTGTATGTTAACATGAACATGCACAACGCATATCTAAGGAATGGTTACTTCAACGTACAGACACGATCTCCTCTTAGAACATAGTATACGTGATGAAGCACCTATTGTGAAACACGTGTTCGTTGCTTAAATATGCGTTGTGTATGTCCATGTACACATAAACAGATATTTTCAACAATTTTGTATTATTATATATTAGAATGTATTCAAAAGTTCGACCAAAATTTAGTTTATTTGATAATCAGTCATAAACACACTTGAATTCACTGAAGCATATTTAATCGCTCTTTAAAGGCATACAGTAAAAACTTCCAAAACATCGTAAATTTTCTGTTGAGATGTATTTAAACAAGTATGCTTTTAAGTTAAATTAAGTAAGCATAGTAAAGGTAAAATAAGTATCAAAATAAACGAAATTATAGCCAGGAATTTTCTCATGGTAGACATATTAATATTACACAGAGGAAAATGGAGATTGGATCCCACCTCGTAGCGTTAATACTGTAATATGCTTCATTATCGAAGTACAAACATCATCAATTTCCTGAAACCACCCTATACTTTGTTTAATTTAATTCAATTTTCCATCTAATATTTTAATTATAGTTTAGCCTTGTTTTACGATAGAAATTATCCTGAAATGTTTATTTTAATTCGAACATTATTTAAGAAATACAGCCCTATTAGTGGTTATTTTGTGGAACTTTATGTCAAGCATTAACGTTTAATAGGATGTAATAATTGGCTTTATCTTGTCTTGTACACATACATAAACTGTTCAACGTAGTTATAATGTAACTTTATAATTACTAAACTAAACTTATAAATTAATAAATTACATTTGGGATTTTTAATGTTTATAGTTTAATATTACCGACTAATACGAGGGTATATCAAATTTAAAAGGGACTTATGTTTTTCAAGACAGAGCTTCATTCTACATTATTTACGAAATTATTTTTCCACATAACCTCCCGCCCTGGTAACGCATTTTTCCCAGGGGATTGGGAGTTTTTTAATTCTTTCGACAGTTTTAAAAAGTTTTAGCTTGCACGCCTAGCCATTGGAACACAAACTCCTCTACTGCTTAGTTATTGTTGAAACGCCGACCTTCAAGTGCTTCTTTCAAGGGTCCAAAGAGATAAAAATCACAAGGCGACAAGTCTGAACTGGGAAGGATGCTTCAATACTTCCCAGCCCAGGCTATCTAATTTTTGCCTTGTGATGTTTACAGAATGAGGCCTGGGATTGTCATGAAGAAGAATCACACTTTTGACAGATTTTGTCTTCCATTTTCGTCGCAAGGACAGCTTTGCTGCATGCGGAAGCTGGCAATAATATTCCGCATTAATTGTGAATAAAGAAAATCCACGCGAACAGTTCCAAGCCGATAAAAAAAAATATATAGTTGCCAAAACTTTTGCAACTGAAATCCTAGTCTTCGCTTTCACCGCTCTTTCTCCACTTCATACTCGCCTGCTTTGAATCGGGAGTGTAATGATGCGCCCAAGCTTCGTCGCATGTTAGGATTCGATTCAAAAATGCCTCGCCTTCTTGCCGCAATAGATTCAAGAGACGCTGACAAATCTCTAGCCGATGTAGTTTCTGTTTATACGATACTAGCTACGGAACCCATCTTGCAGACACCTTGTGGATTCCCAAGTCTAGTGTCGTGATGTGCTGACCACTCCCGTAACTAATGCTAAGTTTCTCGCCAATATTCCAGAGCGTTATGTGCCTGAGTTGTCGACCTGCCTCGATATTGGCTTCGGTCGCGCTTGTCTTCGGACGGCGATTGTGGCTCTGGTTCTCAATGTTTTCACGCCCTTCAAAAAATTCCTTGTGCCATGTAAAAACGCGAGTTCTTGACAAGATATTGTTGTCGCACTGTGCTTGTAATTTCAGCAAAATTTCCCTTAGTTTCACATCCACCTTGGCCAAAAACTTTATAATTATTCGTTGCTCCACAGAAACATGCCCTTGTTGCTCACTCATGGTTTCTATAGTACTAAGGTGACCTGAGAGAATTCGAGTCACTACTATCCCCTGCCTAAACTCTCACCTTAGCTGAAAATCAACCCATTCCGGGTCAGTGACCTGTGTGGAATTAAAAAAAAATCTCGTTTAAATTTGATATACCCTCATATACAGGAGTCGTGAGGAATCGACCAAACTGTAGGAGTGTATTCTACAGGTGAAAGAATTGTAAAAAAACTCAAATGTTGCTATCCGATTTTTGTTTGTTTTCGAGTTATAGCGTAATTAAAAATAAACAAAATTTCATAGATTGAAGTTTTTGTATTTTATTGGTATTATCGTTCTTTATAATATATTTTCAAAAACACCGCCATTCATTTCAAAACATTTTTTACATCGTCTACCAAGGGCGCTGGTTGCGTTCCTGATTGCGCCAGGTTGATGTTTGATATTGTCAGCAGCATTCATAATCCGTTGAATTAGTGCATCACGAGTGTCCATTTTTACTTGATACACTTCATTTTTTAACCAGCCCCATAAACAACAATCGAGTGGCGTGAGGTCTGGAGACCTAGGAGGCCAACCAATGTGACTACCACGTCCAATCCAACTCCCTGGAAACCTTTCAGCCAAATGTTGCCTGACTGCATGAGCGTAATGTGCAGGCGCTCCATCGTGCTGGTAGAAGATTTGGATTCTGATGTTTATGGGAACATCCTCTAGCAGTCCATGCAGTTCATTTTCTAAAAAATGTAAATAGGTGTCTCCCGTGAGGCGATTCTCAAAAATGTAAGGACCAATTAAAAAACCATCGATCATACCACACCACACGTTTACCGAAAATTTATGTTGAAAGTTACCTTCGACTGTTGCGTGTGGATTTTCGTCTGACCATACATGCTGGTTATGACAATTATTAATACCGTCACGGGTGAATGTCGCTTGATCCGTAAACAGTATACGCGATACAAAACGAGGATTATCATTTATCCATCGACAAAATTCCATACGTCTACGATTATCACCTCGTTGTAGGTGCTGTACTCTTTGTACATGGTACGGACGTAAGCCATGCTCGTGGAGTGTTTTTATCACCCTTGTTTGTGGAATGCCCAATTGAATACTAATTCTCCGTGAGCTGGTAGTTGCGTCTTCTTCTACTACATCCAGAATATCTTCTACTTCTTGTAATTGTTGTCGACTGCCTCGTTCAGATATTATGTTTACACTGGGAAGCTTTCCGGTCGCGCACAATGTGTTGAATACACTAATAAATACAGTTTTATTAGGATGTCTGTGATGTGGAAACCGTTGACGATATTCATTAGCAGCAGCTGTAGCATTCCCATCACAAAATCCATAAACAAACACCATATTAGCATATTCTAAATTAGAATAAGTGTGTCATTTTAGTTTGTTACACTATAGTCGTACAAACGTCAAGTCAATGTCACAATACCCGAACACAATGTTACAATTTACTCCAAGGTATAGGGAACATTTTTTATGATGGCAGTGTCCTCACTATATCAACGATGAACTAGAGGTAGTGACATTAGACGCATTAGGCATACAAACCACTCTACACTATTTCTCGACTGCTTTCAATGTCACTACCGCTAGTTCGGAAAACCACGAACAGGTAGCGCTTCAGCTAGGAAGACTTCCCTATAATGAATTGCTACCGGGGTTTCATTGTTTTTACGAATACATACATAAACATGATATACTAAATCTACATTTTTAATTACGCTATAAGTCGAAAACAAATAAAAATCTGATGACAACATTTGAGTTTTTTTTACATTACTTTCACCAGTAGAATACACTCCTTGAGTTTGGTCGATTCCTCACGACTCTCCCTGTATATGTATACAAAGTGGAAACTTGTGAAATAAATTCAGAAATTCCAAAACTGTAAATATTTCACAAAAAGGTTGAAACAGGTAAACTATTATTGTGCTTTAATAGGAGCTTCTTATTAATAAATATTCGGTTGAATGCACATATATAGTATGTCCGCGGATAGACTTAACTATACTTGCAAAAAATCTTATTTTCAATTTTTGGAAAAAGATAATTCTTTACAAGTTTTTTTTCCTGTTATGTAAATACGAATCACGTTGATAAAATTCTATTTTGTTACAGGGTGCGCAAAAAAAAAACAAAAAAGCTGATTCAAAAAATCAAACACTTTTAAATTAAACTTTTTAGAAGCACCGAATAAAAAATCTTAACAGAAGAAACCAATAATATCTTTATTTAACATAATGCAGTGAAGTATATGACAAAAAGTAAAATTTTATTCAACATAAAGGCCGCTTACGTCAACGCAGTTTTCCATCTTGTTTCGAAATTCGTTATAAACATTGTGAATCATATCTAGTGTCCTGTGTCAACAACATCAGTGATTCTATTTTCCAAAATCTCAATATTACCTTGCAAGTCAGTGGCATATACATTTGACTTAAGATACTCCTATAGAAAATAATCCAGTGCGGTGAAGTCCGGGGACGCGCTGACCAGAGTATCGGTCCACCGTGACCTATTAATTTTTCGAGAAAATGTTCATTAAGCCGGGCAGACATATTGGAATATCATATTTCTTCTAAATTCCAAATTTTCTTCTTCCAGTTGAGGCAAAAAATATTCACTAAGTATTTCCAAATAATAATTTCTGTTTGGCCTTCCTTCCAGGAAAAATGGACGAATTACTTTATTGAATGTTAACGCGCAGCATTCGTTGACTTTCTTAAATTTCTGACTATTTGTACACATCCTAAAGTGGGGATTTTCCTTTGCTCAAAAGCGATCATTTTGACTAGATGTTATCCCATTTGTTGCGAACGTAGATTCATAACTGAATATGATATAATGGTGAAAATGACGGCTTTTCAGAATTCGATCGCCCATTAATAAAGAGAACTCTAGGCGGTATGAATCATCGCCTTCTTGAAGTTTATGAATAAACATTAGTTTAAATGTGTGAACTTTATTTGTGGACAGAATCACCTATTTGATTCGCTCTTGCTCTCAAAGGAAGTCGAGAATTATTGCGAAGTGATTTTAGTACTGAAATTTTTGCAGCATCACTTTTACCAAGTCTTTTTTTGTTTTTTTCATGTCTTGTACATCACCATAAAGTTTAAATTTATGTACCAATTTCTTAAAGAATTTACGGAAATTTGAATACCTGGAAATCTCCGATGGAAAATATTAATTGCGTATTTATAGAACACTTCTCCAATACCATAACACTTGAACAAATAAATGCGCTACTCTAAGGTCAGCATCTTTCTGAAGATTTCAGTTGATAAGTGTTATGAATTGTCAATGTAATCAAATATCAGTGACATTAGAAATGTCAGTGAATCATTATTTAACAGCAATAATCTTGATTTATTACATAACAAAATGAAGTAGCTGTAAAGGTCCTATGCCCTAGGTATGCAGAATCGCCATGTAAGGTGGGTAGGATGGATCGTCCATGTAATGTGGGCCGTTTGGGCGGCCACATCGGGTTGCAGGTTCGGGGCGGAATAAAGAACTAAATGATACACACTCGAAGTTCGGGTAACATTCTATAATTAACTCAATGCTTACAAACTGAAGATGTACATATTATACTTGGTTCAACTCAGACAGGGCAGAACGTGGTTATTAAGATGTAACACAGTTCGTACCACTGACTGGTTGTAACTCTGTATAATATGTACATCTTGTAAATAATATTGTTATTCAGTTTGTAAGCATTGAGTTAATTATAGAATGTTACCCGAACTTCGAGTGTGTATCATTTAGTTCTTTATTCCGCCTCGAACCTGCAACCCGATGTGGCCGCCCAAACGGCCCACATTACATGGACGATCCATCCTACCCACCTTACATGGCGATTCTGCATACCTAGGGCATAGGACCTTTACAAAGGTCCTATGCCCTAGGTATGCAGAATCGCCATGTAAGGTGGGTAGGATGGATCGTCCATGTAAGGTCCTATGTGCCTGATCATTTGATTCTCCGCTCAAGCCTCGGACCTGCATAACAATGTGGCCACACAAACGGCCCACATTACATGCCGATTTGTCAGGCACATAGGACCTTACATGGACGATCCATCCTACCCACCTTACATGGCGATTCTGCATACCTAGGGCATAGGACCTTTACATAGCACTTCAAAAAATACACTGTTGGAAAAAAGTGACGAGCACACCCTGCATAATCTGAAGAAGTGGTTCTAGCAATGAAATTTGGTATGAAAGTAGTACTAACGTAGCATAACTTACCCTCACTTGGAGAGCGGCGCAGCCCTGCCGGGAAGGGATGCATTAATAGCGGGAGTATCCCCCGCGAGTGGCGCGTACCATCGCTACACGACGAGACATGGAGTCAATAAGTCGTTGTATGGTAGCACGTGGGATGTCCAATCATGCTGCCTCAACTCGCCTCCATAACTCCTCAGCGTTACCCGGGGGAGCCGGATAACGTTGAAGTCTCCCATCGATCATATCCCAGACATGTTCGATCGGATTGAGATCCGGAGAACGTGTCGGCTATGGAAGCATCCGTATATGGTTCTGTTCCATGAAGGTCTGGATAACACGTGCAGTGTGCGGTCGAGTGTTGTCGTGCATGTATAGAAGACGTGGGCGCCGTCGAGCGTAGGGAAGCACAACAGGGCGTAGCACCTCATGTAGCGGCGAGCCGTCATCATCATGTGTAATAGCACCCTATACCATAATGCCCTGCTGGCGGTGGATATGGCGTGGTTGGATGCACTCCTCGAGGTGACGCTCACCACGTCTCCGATGAACCAAAATTCGCGCGTCACCGGTGCTCAATTCGAATCTTGATTCGTCGGAAAACAAAATGTGCCTCCACTCGACAACCCACTGATGTCTAGCCTCCTCCCACTGGCGTTGTGTACGGCGGTGCTCGTGAGTCAGTGAAATCCGCTGCAACGCACAGCGCGCTCGCAGTCCATTTTCTAGCAAACGCTCCCGTACAGTTCGCGTAGTGAGTACGCCTTCCCTTCCTGCCGGCCAAATCGCTCCAAGTTGCCTTGAGGAAGACGTACGCGACGCTAAAGCGCTGTGCACAAAGGCGTGATCCTCGCGTGCTGTGCTCGCGCGGGGTCGTCCCACTTACGGCTGAAGGCATGTACCACCTTGCTCCATCCATTCTGGCCATACCCGCTGCACTGCCGATAATGACCGATTGAAACGGTGCGCGATATCACCGAAAGATACTCTTGTCATGTGCAGCCCCACAACCATTCCTCGCTCAAACTCACTCAGATAACGCGACGGCCTTCCATCACGCACAAAGTACTACTACAACTATCCGCTTCCATCACACTAACAACTGGTTTCTCTCACTCCGCATCGGTCTCCATGGAGACTACATATTGTAGCTGTCGGAGGCACTCAGTAAAAAATGCAGCAATAGAAAAAGTCAAAACTCGCTGCGCAAACTCGTCTAGAGGAAACCTTAATGCTCCGCTAAATCTACGCATTTATCTTGACACGTTCAGATTATACAAGGTGTGCTCGTCACTTTTTTCCACCAGTGTAATACGAAATAACTTTAATTCCCATGAGAAAACTTTATTGGACTTTTGATTTCTCCTATTGAGCTCCATCATTTCAGTACTTCAAAAAAGTTTAATTTGAAAGTTTTTTATTTTAGAAATCTACATTTTTGTTATTCACAGGCACCTTGTACAACAAAATCGAATTTCCTCGACGTGGCTTGTAGTTATATAACAAGCAAAAAATCTTCTGATGAATTATTTTTTTGGAAAATTGAAAATAATATTTTTTATAAGTATTGTTAAGTCCATCCGCGGACAGACTGTATATATATTATAATTATATAAATGTCAATGTTATAAATTTTATTTTGCAATAAGGTATGTGTATGCAGATATCAATCAACATAATACCATGTAATACATGTAATTCTCTTATCTCAACTAATCCAGTACCAACTCGATAATTCTAGCTGATCAGCATGTGGCAATATATACTTGCTTAAACTTTTGAATTTATACATATTTAGTTACAAATTTATTTTACTATATTATTTATTAAAAATATCTGGACAAATTTAGTAGGCAGGGTATAGATTTTATTGTAAATGTTATTAAGTTAAAAATATAATTCAACATTTTGTTTCTTTTTAGAACAATTTCCAAGCTACTGAGATATTATGATTAAATAACCTGATAGCTAGCTTAGCGAAATAGAGAATTCGTTTTGTTCCTAAACTTTAACATGAAGTAACACATCAAAATTTGTTTACAAATTATAAAAGAAAATGTCATAAAATCACTTTATAAAAATAGTAAAATATATATATTGAATTAAAGCTGAGCGAGTTTCTGCGCTAATGAAACTCTTTTGAATTTTTGTAATCTGTTTGCTTAACTCATGTACTTTAACCAGGTTCTTATTTACTAGGGTTTTCATTTTGCTGTTATTCACGCATCGTGATTGGCTTGTTCTCATTTCCAATTTGAGCATTCTGATTGGTTCGTTTTCATTTTCAATTTGTGTATACCAGTAACCTCACATTTGTAAGTTTCGACATTAGTTTTGTTGTTTTAATTTTTACTTTCTTATTTTGTTCTTGAGGTTCTTTATTTGCTGCGAATATGTCAACAATTGCCTTGATTTGTGACTTTCCTTTGCTGTAGATGGATTGTTTATGGTGTTTGTTGAAGTAACTTTACCTAACTTGTTGTTTATCTAACATGTTGTCTTCTCAGATATGTTGACGTTTAAGATGTTGCTATAAATAGCATAAAATGTATTATTTGAACGTAATACATTACATTTATTTTGATTTCTAGGCTATTTATGAATGTAATTAAAACGATGGGATTAATTAAAAATGATGTGATTGAGATGACTTATGAACTAAGTTTTACATTATACAGTGATGGGCAAACGTGTAGAACCATGTAAAAATATCCGTTAAGACACGGAAATTAGGTATGGAAAGCCATCATTTGAAGATTTTGAAGTATTTTCTAAATATACCGAATGTTAAAAAAAAGTAACGCACTAAAGTTATACTTTTTTAAATAAAACGCTCTGTATTTTTTTACATTTTAGGATTCTCTCTATAACACGAGCTTAACAGACTCTAACACTTGGGGTATAAAGTATTTAGCTTGAGATTGCTAACGAAAATCAGAATTTTTAGATATACAGATGTCCCGTCAAAAACAACCATAATTCCGTTGTTTATTGTCCGATTTTATTGAAACAAAAAGGAAAATTTAATAGCATCAAAAATACTACAAAATGGCAGTGTTTTAATTGTTTTCAGTAGTTTTCATTAATGTAAACGATAGTCAACTTTTTCAAGTCAATTTTAAATGGCAACATATATATATATATATATATATATATATATATATATATATATATATATAAATTTCTATGAAAACTATGAAAAGAAAAAGGAACAAAACTTGTGAAGTGTATAGTTTAAGATAGTTTAGTTCCTTGGAATGCATTAATTAACGAATAGAACAATTGGTGAGTTTAGTTATACAAAAATCTTCATATAACATATTATTAAAAACAATTTCTTGTTCCGTTACAGTTGATATACATGTACAAACTTGACAAAGCCTAATAATTAATAAAAGTCGAAACGTCGTTTTCATAAATAAATTTGTGTAATTTCATTGAAGGTCGCTAAAACCAAAAAAATATTTTTATTAGTATATATGTATATATATATATGTATATATATATATATATATATGTATATATATATATATATATGTATATATATATATATATATATATATATATATATATGTATATATATATATATATATATATATAGTAAACTTAATAAGTCGGCGATTAAAGGTCTGGTTTATTACTTCAAAGTATATATATTTAAAAAAACCCTACATGTTTCGGCAATGATGCCTTTGTCAAGGATATAAAAAATATAAATGACAGAATATAAAATATTTTATATTCTGTCATTTATATTTTTTATATCCTTGACAAAGGCATTATTGCCGAAACATGTAGGGTTTTTTTAAATATATATACTTTGAAGTAATAAACCAGACATTTAATCGCCGACTTATTAAGTTTACCATATCATACCAAGGTCACGAAAATATTATATATATATATATATATATATATATATATATACATATATATATATATATATATATTTGGATATATTCGAATTGGATTCTTTTTTTCTGAATTCAACGATGTATAACATGTCTATTTTGATAAACATTTTATCACATGGTCTATTAGTTTGTGGCATTTAAATGTGTCATTAAATAATTGTCTATGAATACTGTTCATAGACAAAACTGTCGGGTATTGAGCAGAGAAATCCTCATTGGAGGGTGTTGCGTATGTGTCTCTTGTACACATACGCAACACCCTAGAAAGCTTAACGTTTGTAGAAACAGAATAATAGGGCCTTTTTCATAGAAGAAACTCTAAATGGTTAAAGATATTTAGAACTTTTAAATAATTCATGTATTGGAGGAAAATGGCCAATTTCCACAAAACATCTGCTTTCAGTAGGGTGGGGCACCCCGTCACTATTCAGTTATCGTTCGAGATTGATTAGATCGAACTTTCGTCCTCAGATGGATTGGAAGGAGACGCGAAATTGATTGAACCGCACGTTCTCTCGATCTCAATCCGCTAGATTGCTTCTTGTGGGGCTAAAACAGAAAGTGAATCTTACCCGACCTAGAAATTTGTAAGATTTGACACAAAGAATTGATGAAGAGATACGAAGTATTTCATCAGATATCTTATTATATATATTACTGTCAGGAAGTAGGTGCCCATTTCCAAAATCTCATAAATTAAGTTTAACTTTGTTTGTAATGACCCGTTTATTTTCTTTTTCTTCTTCTTCTTCTTCTTCTTCTTCTTCTTCAGGTGCCATCTCCTCTCAAAAGGTTGGCTATCATCACGGCTATTCTCATTTTTGATGCTGCGGCTCTGAATAGTTCAATGGAGCTGCATTTATACCATTGTCTCAAATTATTTAACCAGGAAATACGTCTTCTTCCTATATTTCTTCTTCCCTGTATCTTACCCTGAATAATTATCTGTAGCAGAGCATATCTTTACCCTCTCAACACGTGGCCCAGATATTGTAGTTTTCTTATCTTTATTGTGTTCAATATTTCCTTCTCTTTCCCAATTCTTTTAAGTACTTCACTATTCGAAACCCTATATATCCATCTTATCTTCAGGATCCTCCTATATGCCCACATTTCAAATGCCTCTAGACGCTTGTTAGTGTCTTGCTTTAGCGTCCAGGCTTCCATCCCGTACAGCAGCACCGGGAACACGTAACATTTCAATACCCTGATCTTGAGACGCAGACTAAGGTCATTGCCACACAATACTTTCCTCATCTTGTTGAATATATTCCTGGCTTTCTTACCAATTAATAAATAAAGAATACTTCAGACCACAAGTGTTATAGTTGGTTGAAAACGTGTTATCGAGAAGAAGTCAAAAAAAAAGTATAGCTTTAGTACGTTACATTTTTTAAACACTCTGTATATTTAAAAAATACTTCAAATGATGGCTCTGCATCCCTGATTTTCGTGTCTAAAATTTTATAATATATGTTTTTTAATTTAACAGATATTTAGATAGTTCCACACATTTGCCCATCACTGTATATCTACAAGCTAATTTATAAAATAGTGAATTTTGGTAGGAAGCCTACCTACCTAAGGCTACTTACAGAAAGAAAGCAGGTTGTCTGCTTACTGGTAACCTGTCTATCAGCATTGCTTATAGACGTACCTAGACAGAGAAGATGCAGATTGTTACTTGTTCGGACTTGTAGCCTGTGCTGACGCTTTTACCGGAATGAACATTTAATTATCAGCAAGCAGGTATGACATCATTTGAAGTAGTACACAAATTATTATTAGTTCGACTATGGATATTGAGTTGTTAATTGATGTAGTTATTAAAAAATCTGCTATATCGGACAAGCGAACAAAGTCCTATAGTACATAATAAAAAAAAATGGGAAGAGTACTGGAAGATTAACAAGGAATGGGTGTCAATGGCAAGTAATAACACTTTTACATAAAAAAGAAGCTGTACTTATCGGATGTATACCGCACTTTTTCATTTTTAATTTTTAAAACGGATTGTCAATTAGTAATCGGTCATCTGAAGAAGAAGATGATATTTCTTCACTTGACACTAGCCGTTAAAGAACTAGCAGATACCTGTTTTTAATCTGTGCAGACCCCAGCGAAATAGGCGCTGAATTACCAGTGCCGAAAACCAGTAAGCAGGTAACCTGGTTTCTTTCTGTATGTACCATAAGATAGGTATAAATAATATTAATGGAATAATACTAATGAATCGTAAACCATTTATTGAATTTGAACATAGAATTTACAATAACATTACGTATTAGGCAGGTGCATTCAATACACAACCCATGCTAGTTACCTTCTACTATTACACAGGTCTACAGTGATTTTGATGTTTGAAAGCTGTTCGCTAATTTGTATATGTTTGGGGGCCCTTATTCCAAAAAACGCCATATTTTTGCTCTATCACGTAAATTTTTTTTATAGCGCTCCATATCTTAAAAATGTTAATTTATTAATATACATACCTATGACAAGAATATGTTTGTTCCATGTTAGGCATGATTTTTAAATGAATTGATTTTTATGAAATTAAATGTGATTTGGCAACATTGGTTAATATTAGATTTCTCAGCAAAACAACAGAGTCGGCGCAGAAGCGTCAATACAACGTTGAAACCTGCTTATGTGCAGTTTGGTTGTGTTAGTCGTCGTGCTACTGTGTCCGCGCGCTTGTTGTCTTCGTTGTTGCGTATTTTAAGTGTTCTAGAACGTATAAATATGGAAAGAAGATATTGTGTGAACAATCCGAATAACTTTTGTTATATCTGTGGTAGTTATGTCGTAGTAAAGCAGAGGCAAACTATAACTTCGTTTGTGAAAAATGTATACCACGCTTATTTTGGTGTAAAAATTGGCGACCAAGACAAGTCCTGGGCTCCTCATACTGTTTGTTCCGTTTGCGTTGAAGCATTAAGAAACTGGCAAAAAGGTAGGAAGAAATTTTTAAGCTTTGGTGTTCCTATGGTATGGCGAGAGCCTAGAAATCACAATGATGATTGTTATTTTTGTTCGTGTAATGTTCAAGGATTCAACAGAAAAAATAAGAAACAAATTGTGTATCCCAATCTTGCCTCTGCTATTCGACCAGTTCCTCATGGACCAGATGTACCGATACCTACCGCCCCAAAAGCACTAGAAAACGTCATATCGTCAGAATCAGAGGAATCTAATTGCGACCCAGATGACTCAGATTGCACACCAGATTTCAGAGAGCCCGAAGTGTTTAACCAGAGCGAACTAAATGATTTAATTAGAGATTTGCACCTGCCAAAGGATGCATCCGAATGGTTAGCCTCCCGACTTCGTGAGAAACATTTACTGGCACCTGGCGTCACATCAAGCTTTTACCGGGATCGCGAAAAAGAGTTATGTCAATATTTTACTCAAGACGGACCGCTAGTGTATTGCAACAATATTCCTGACTTAATTTCAAAATTAGGAAATGTGCCGTATGTAAAAGAAGAATGGCGCCTGTTTATTGACTCAAGTAAGCGTAGTTTAAAAGGCGTTTTATTGCATAATGGTAACGAGCTGGCCTCGGTTCCCGTTGCCCATTCGGTACATTTAATGGAAACGTATGAAAATTTTGAACTTCTTTTAAAGAAAATAAACTACCAAGAACATCAGTGGATGCTTTGTGGTGACCTTAAAGTGCTGTGCATGCTACTAGGACAACAAGGAGGTTATACAAAATTTCCATGCTTTATTTGTGAGTGGGATAGTCGAGCAAGGGATAGACATTGGACTCAAATAGAATGACCCTCTAGAACAAGCCTTACACCTGGTAGCAAAAATGTATTAAGAGATAGCTTGGTTGACCCCAAAAAAGTTTTACTGCCTCCTCTCCAAATCAAACTTGGCTTGATGAAGCAGTTTGTTAAAGCCCTAGACAAAAATGGACAGTGTTTTAAATATTTGTGCGAGACATTTTCAGCCTTATCCGATGGCAAGTTAAAAGAAGGTATTTTTGTTGGGCCGCAGATAAGAACATTATGCAAAGACAAGGATTTTCAAAACACAATGACCAATGTCGGGAAAAATGCCTGGGTTTCATTTAAAGAAGTAATTGATAAGTTTCTTGGGAAGTCTAAGGACGAAAACTACGAAAATATTGTTCAAAATATGATACAACACTTTCATCGTCTAGGTTGTAATATGAGTTTGAAAGTGCATTTCCTGTTTTCACACTTGAACTATTGGAGCAGTTAGCGAAGAACAGGGAGAGAGGTTTCACCAAGACATTAAGGAAATGGAACGGCAATACCAACGCAGATGGAGCATAACGATGATGGCGGACTACTGCTGGATGTTAAAACGGGATATGCCCTTAAAAACATACAACCGAATGTCCGGACAACGCAACTTTCTGGCAAAAAGACAAAGATTTCACTTAAAAAAGACTGAGTAAAGTATTTTTTTCCACTTTTTTAACTTGTATTCTACCTTTTTACTCAATAAACAAATAATTTTTTTTAGAAATATCGTTTTTTTTCATTTAATATTTGCAAAAAAACCCTTACGTGATACAAATAAATGCATAGAATTTTTGAAATCAGCTTACCAAAATGATATAAAATCAGTTTTCAAAATAAAAACATCTGTCAAAAAGTTTAATTTTGTAGACCTGTGTTATTCATTCCAATTTTTCTCTTATTATTCTTATTATTATCGTATTACTGTAAAATATCACAGATATACCGTAATCGGCAAATTTTAATTTCTTAATTTCTGGTACGAAAGTAGAAGAGGAAAAGAGCGCGACAGAGAAAAGTAAAGAAAGACATATAGCGAGGCTACCAACGAATGTATGCAAGTAAATTAAGTGAGGTACGATAAAGTTCAGTCAGATTATAGCTAGTCAGTAAGTCTATTGCTTTAGAGGTTTGTAGAACGCATCTTAGAAATACGTATAAAATTCGCCACGATTATTTACACAAGAATATTTATTTCATGGTGTATTACTTTTATGAGGTTGTACAACAAAGCGTATATTTTCCGCGTATAAATAAAATGATATGAAATATTAATTCTAAATTATGTAAAAAAAAAATAAATGTATCTCCTATGAAAAGAAAATAAATTAACTCTTCTTCGATAATAATAAAAAATAAATATTGTTCTTGGCAGTATGCCAACCTATAATAAAATTCTTGGCGGACATTACTGATATGTCCCTATAGAAGGAACTGACAATTGAATTATTTAAAATACCAGCCCGTACATTTAATTTTTGTGGATATCGGGTATGTACAGATACATTGAGGTGTCTACCGGCATAATACCATTTTATGATTTATGTCTTTTCTTGAGTTGGAAAAACATGCATGTTGAAATCGACTATTAATATACGTACGTAGAGAAATAAGTGTAAGTGCTTGTTAGGGAATAGGGCATGTTAAATGTGTATGTGTGTCCACCACTCTGCTTCTCCCTCCACTGTTTGAAAGCTGGCATCGTTGGATATAACAAGCATACACTATATACGCAAACGGAAATTAAAATTTGGCGACTACGGTATGTAAATACGTTATTAATTTTAATTATTATCTTTTTTTGCAATAAAACTCATATTATTATTATTATTTCGACATTTAATTCACGTTAAATCATCCTCATACATTACACACAAAAAATTCTTCACTACAATCTAACAAAACTAGAGCCTAACATTGACCTCCGATTCTGACTAGAACACATATCTGTAGGATCTGTAACAATTACGTCATTCTATAGCGATCAAAGAATTTTAAAATTGTCATCTACTGTTGTCATCAACTATTAAAAAATGCATAAAAACTTGGTGAATATATTACTCCAGGTGACATGTAAAAACATTACTAATATTCAAAGTAGTATTTAACAGCAATATCCTTCTAGGGGGTCATTACGTTAATTCAAATAAAATTTGATGACCTATACCTACAAAATAAACATTGTGAAGACTTCGAGGACACTTACTCATCAAGCGTAATATTGAATAACAATAGATTCGTGCGCTCTCTTTATAGACTTACTAAGATCATTTAAAGCTAGATGTCTCGACCAATTAAATAATAATAACTTAGACAATACGCTTTGATTATTTTTAGATATAATTTGCACACATTGAGTGTACAGAAATAAAAATAATTACTTTAAATTAGGACCGCAAAAAAATGTTATGATCATTATATTTAAGAAGTAAATATACCATATGTTGTGACATGTCTTCAGCCCACTCGGTTATAATTTGTATATGATAATTAATTCTGTAATACGCTTCATCAAACATCCGTTTCAATGTCCATGAACCCGTATTTAAACTTCACAGTCTTTATATGTATGTATCTAAATATGTAACACTAATGAATAATAAATAAGGTAAACACTTAAGTTGGTATTGTAATGTACATTACAGAAATTAGTCGGTAATCATTTATCAGACGTTACATGTTGCAAGGAAAGGGTTGCTGCTTCAATTGATATACAAGTAATTAAAGTATAAATAATAAATAATAATTTTTATTATACAATAGTTTCTATATTAGAGACAATAGTAACAAATGCAAGTACATAAACACGATAGTGATTACATTTAGATTAACTTATCTTTGGGAATGTAGTAAATTAACGACACTGCTGCGCAAGACGCGTTCCACGATATGTTTATTCAATGTATAGTGTAGCATTTGATTGGATAAGCAATAGGGATAGGTCAGAAGTAGGTGTGGTATACACATACATATTGCGTATTTACTAGTATTTCTATCGCATGTATCGTTGACGTAACTGATCAGACTGGGCACAGGTTGGTGCTATAAACCTCCCTTCTCTCTTATCTAGTGTAGTGGTGGGGTATTGTTTACGTCTCCGCCGTTAATTCACCACGTTTCCAGGCGATATATGATTTTACAGTCCGTTTGTTTTACTTAGGCGCAGGGACTGAAACCATGAAAAAAATGGGTTCAGGTTCGGGTTAATCAAAATAAAAAGTTCAGGTTCGGGTTCGGTTCACGGTTCGGGTTCAAAGTTTAAAAAAACTACATGTGTTTTATTAGTAGAAAATTTATTTTTCAAAGAAATTTTCGTTTAATTTTACAATTAATATATTTTTCAAGTTTTCTTCTTTTAAATTTGTTCTTTGTGGGGATAAAATGAATTTCAAGGCTGCAAAGGCCCTCTCGACGCTTACTTGCGTAGCAGGTACTGCGAATATAATCTGAGCCGCTTGATACAATAATGGCGTTTCCGTTTTATGTTGCTCCCAAAATAGTAAAATGTTTTTTTCTTTTCCCAGTCTTGGATATTTTTCATATACATATATCAAATTCATTTTTAACTAAATTATCAATCGAAGCGGTGACATTTACATTTGAAGAATTTGATTTATAAAACCTTTCCTTCTTTTTTAGAACTTGTTCCGGCATATCTTCATCATCATCTGAAGAAAAAGATATTGATTCTCTCACAAAATTCTCTTTTTCTCATTCCATTTGTAAATTTTTCAAAATCTTTATTGTTTTCAAAATATGTTTTTTAGCATTTTCAACATCTTCGGGACTTAGAATGACCTTAAATCTGCTATCTAGATATACTGCTGCAATCAAAAGTGGATTGTTAATAAAGTTGTTTTCTCTTTTTATAATATTTAAATATAATTCTTTTGAAAATGATTTTGTTTTGTCATCTCTTGTTAGCTCCAATTTAAAAGTAAGCCAGATTCTATAAAAATCGCCTACATTCATGTGTTCTTCTTGTAGTTTCAGCATTATTTTTTTAACAGGTGCAAAATCTTCTACGAATTCTTCACAAATATTCCAAGTACTATCAGTCATAGTTAATTCAGCATCTAGCAATTCCGAACAAAAACTTCTGTATTCCAATAAGGCTTGAACCATGTCATAACTGGAATTTCATCTAGTTTGACAGTCTAGTACGGCTTTCTTAAAGTTTAGCTTCTTAGCTAAAGAAGAAATATTTGGTGTTCGCAATTTTTTGCAAATGGCTCTGCATTGATCAAGAATTTTCTTAAAAGGAGGACTAGATATTGTGTCGAGCACTGCCAACTGTAAACTATGAGCAACACATCTGAAATGAATAATATTTGGGTGTGAATGTGCTAATGTTTCTGCTCCTTCCAGTTCAATATAAGAAAGCGCATTTGCTTCAGCTGCATCAATTTCATCTTCCATGTCAAAGTTTTCATACTCGTCTTTTAATAATTCAGCAGCTTTGATCATATTTTTTCCGTTATCTGATGTAATTGAATACACTTGCTGCAGTTTTATGTCGTGCCAATCAAGAACGCTGATAATAAGATTTTTTATGTAGGCTCCTGTCTGACGATTTTGAGCCTCATGCATGTCCAAAGTTCGTAGTTTTACTTTTCCGTCAAAAATATATTGAATATTTATCCCTACAATACATCTACCAAGACGAGAAGCAGAATCAATTTTAATTGAAATAATTTTGTTTCATATTTCCAATTTAATTTTGTTTTTTATTTCCGTTGCTTTGTTGTTAACAAGATCACTTATATTATGACTGATACTTTTAGTGCATTTAGTATCATTCATAATCGGATCGATTATTTCTTTCATGCCAGAATCTTCGAAGATTGTGAAAGGACGGCCATTAACGGTTACTAATTTTACGCATGGATCAATGAAACTTTGTTTGCAGGTTTTTATCTTGATAATATTTAAATACTGTTCAAGGGTATTTTCCTCAGCTCTTGCTCTTTTATTGGTGATCTGACTCAATTTAGATGTTGACGATTCATTTTGAGTTTTCTTGAATAGTTCAGGATGCTTCCGTTGTATATGCCGCCCAAGATTTGCCGTATGTTTACCTTTCATTTCATATTTGCATTCTGAGCATACAGATACATCTTTTCCTGCATCATAAACAAATAAATTTTTCGCAAATTTCGTAGACATCTCTGGGTTAGAAAAATCAAAAAATGTATATAAATTTTTAAATTTGAATGTGAGCACTCACTTTACTAAAAACAATTTGAGAGTTGATTTTAACAACCCACGTTTACTTTAAGAAAGTTAAAATATACTAATACAGGGTTTGCGTCGCTACTATTTGCATTGGTTACAAAAAAATGTTTGCCTACTGATTTGTTTAACACAAATATTATGTTTGTACATAGCTCAAACAGAAAAAGGGGATTTCCCATTTTAGTCTAGTTTGTGCGAAGGTTACTGGTTACTTGTTCGCTACAAATAGTCGTTATTTTATTTTGAATTTGTTTTTAATTTTTTTTTTGCATGCAAGAAATGTAATGTTTTTTATTATTCTTCTATTAAATATTTCTATATTTTTTTATATTTTTGAACCCGAACCTTGCTGAATTTTTGGATTGAACGGGTGCGGGTTCAAAGTCTATAAACAGCGAACCTGAACCCGTTTAGTTTCAGGTTCGGGTTCGGTTTCAGTTCCTGCTTAGGCGAATGCCGGTGCATGTCGATTTCTGCTTCTGCTTTCATTTATACTCCGTTCACTCTAAATTCCGAAATTTACTAAATTAAGGGGATTCAGAAAGGCATCATAATATCGAATTTCACCATCTACATTATACGATAATGCCATTATTAAAAATTATATGTATTCGCGTATTAACCCCTCCAAAATGCGCATTCGCAACAGAAAAATCGCTGTTGACAATTGACATTTGAATTCGCTTGAATTAATTGCTACAAGTTTTATCCATATTACTGTGTACTTATTCCCTCTCTTATTTAAACTTCGCATTTTTATATCAATCTTAACTGTCTTTTTCTTTCAAAACAACACTCACATCGCGATAGTAATGGGTAATCTTCCGCTTATCTGGTGAAAAGTTTTAGATCTAACATCAGAATACCGAAATGTTAGAATTCTGAATCAAAGAAGGTTGTTGCTTCTTTGATTTGCTATTTTGGGAAAGAACGTAATAATGATGGTCGAAAGGATATACGAAAGGTAAAATTTATGCGTTAAAAAGAACATTTGTTTTGAAAAAAATATATATTTACAGCGATTTGCTGATGTTTTGCATTCTAGTACTGTTTCGGCTATATCGAAAGATATAGCCGAAAAGATACAGTCGAAAGATATATTCGTAAAGAAACAGTCAGTAATACTGATGACTTTGATCAAATGGCTATTCGGAGTACAATATATGATAGGTATTGAAATAATAAGTTCCATTTTTGTATCTTACTATATCATATATCATAATCACATCATATGTATATCCTTCAGAACAACATGTTACGCTAAACACCTTGCATGACCCAACAAGAGAGAAGCATATATAAGGGTAATAAAACATTTTCATCAATAATTTTACGAACATTGGTTTTCGTTGGAAGAAAGATGATACTCGCAGAGCACTAATGGAACAATCTAATATTATTCTTGGTCGAATAGATTTCCTGGTGGGTTACTATGCGTATAAAAATATGTTCAAACGTTGATCTAACGACCTATGCACTTTTCTAACCTGTTTTTAACTCCAAATTTCTATTTTAAACTAATTTTATGTGAATTTAAAACGGAAGTGTAGAAATGGTTCAAATATGTTTATAAAATTAATTTTTGAATTTACGAATATACATGAGTGAGTCTTAGATGGTAGGTTATTTTTGCGGTGTAAATACAAACAAATCCTATTCGCGGCTTTTCTATTTTAAAAAGTGGGCGTGTCTAAACTAATGTCGATACAAATTTGAATGTAAATAAATTAAATAAATTTAAATTTAGAAATAAATACAATTATGCCTAAAATATCAGAAATTCTCGTGATATAAATTTATTAACACTTCGACATTACTTTTTACATATTGCGTCCACATACCGCAGAATTTCAAAATGTTTTTTCCTTATTTTAATTTCCATCTTTTCATTCTCAGGCAACCTTAGTATACTGGTAGCTTGAATCATAATCATAACAATATAAAAAGCGTTCAAATAAGCTTTGCCTCTAGTAGGCCATTCCTTTAAAAACGTATGATTATTAATAATTTAAATTTGCATTAGTTGTCAATTAGACAGATGCATAGTTGACAAAAATTGCTTTATAATTTAAAATTGATTTAACATGGTTTTTACTATACAACACAAATCATTCATGCTAGAATCTTATTTTCGAAACGGACGTAAGATTGACGGACAATGGCAGTATTCTCTTCAAGATTGTTTAGAAGAATTTAGAAATGAGTTCCCTAACGTCATCTTTGATTATGACAGTTTTCGGCACACAGTGACACATTCCGTTATGGTTTTCAGAGAAACAGGGAGTGTTAAACAGAAAGAAGGCGCAGGTCGGGCGAAAAAGCGTACAGAAGAGCTAGTTAATAATGTAAGAGAAATTATAAATAATGCACCAAGAACTTCAGTACGAGCATTATCACAACAAGTGGGTGTGTCAATTGGCACATGTCATACAATTTTGAAAAAGGACTTACATTTATTTCCATATCACATGACCTGTTATCAAGAAATCAAGGAAATCGACTATCCCAGAAGAATAACGTTTAGTCAGTGGTTCTTAAATAATTTTGATAATGACCTTCTTGACAAAACCTTTTTTTCTGATGAGTCATGGTTTTATCTGAATGGATATGTGAACTCACAAAATATGAGGATGTGGACTAATGAGAAACCACATAATTTTTTTGTTGAAACCGCACTTCATCCGCAGAAAATTGGTGTATGGTGTGCGATTAGTCGAAGGAGAATTATTGGCCCTATTTTTTTTTACGGAACCTTAACAGGAGAAAGGTATCGACAAGAAATTATTATGCCATTTATCGAACAGCTTGACGACGAAGAAATAACACAGGGTTACTTTCAACAAGATGGAGCTAGAGCACACACAGCAGGTGAAACAATTAATATTCTGAAGCAATTTTTTCAAAATCGGTTGATAAGTTTAAACACTGAACATGAATTTCCACCAAGATCTTGTGACATTACCCCATGTGATTTCTTTTTATGGCCATTCTTAAAGAACTCAATTTATTAAGTACAGATACCTGATCTTGCAGGCCTTCAAATCAGAATTGCTGAAAGAATTAATGGAATTGACAATGCGATACTACAAAACACTTTTTCCTACAAAACACTTTTTCCTCCATTAAAAGAAGATGTGAGAAATGTTTCGAACAAGGTAGTGGACACTTTGAACAATTTTTATAAAATTTTGCTTGTTTGTTGGAAATAAACATATTTCATTCACTTAAAAATGTTCGCTTTATTATTTTGACATTTGTCATTTCAATCAAATATCTTATCTCATAACCAACAAAATTCCTATTAAAGTTAGTAACAAGCTAAGACATAATCATAATTTCCAAGGGCTACTTTGAGGTAAAACTTATTTGAATTCTTTGTATATATATGGTAGATTTAATTAGTTGGCGATTTAAGGTCTGGTTTTACTTAAAAATGCATATATTTAAAACAATCTTACATGTTTCGGCAAGTGATGCCTTTCTCAAAGAATTTAACATATAAATGACAGTATATTAATGTCATACTTATACATTTGTAGTTGTCATGGATAAAATTATTCAAAGATACATCCAGTTTAATAATAATAAATTATGCCTTAGTATCCAAAAAATAGTTAGACAACAAAAACGGGGAATGGCAAGGCATGAGTTATTATTATGTATGCGCCCGTGGATCGGCTTAAGATGGTAAACTGTCGGCATTCGCCTGAAATGAGAAGGAAAACCACGAAAACCTACTCGGACAGCCAGTCAGGGATCCAAACATGGAACTGTCAGCATGATAAGCGAATGTACAGATATTTAAATAAAACATAAGATATATATTTATATATAACAGCAACATATATTATGATGGTAAATTGCAAATCGTTACATAATTAGGTTGTAGTATATACTGCTTAAATTTTTTATATCACTCCTGTTGTTAATTGAATTTTTTTTCCTGTTTAATATTAATAATTTCTTTAATTTCCCTTTTCATTGTGTGTTGTTCTTTATAAATTGTCTGTGTGTTTTCAAAATCGAAATGGTGATCGCGTTGTAGTTTGTGTGTAAATAAAGCAGTTTTGTCTGTTTTATCTGCAATTTACCATCATAATATATGTTGTTTGCAGTCTTCGTGAACATTTCGAAATTATTTTCATTAACCTTTAAAAAATTAGAGAATTAATTTAAAAGCTTGGTATCATTACCAACTTTAGAATTCCTATTTTTTATTGATTTTCCGTATAACAAAAATAAAATCATTGATTTGACGCATTTCCACCCGCTTTGACCATATTGTGTTATTAATTTTAACAAACTCGAAATATTTAATGGTACTTTTTTAACAAATTACCTTCATGCTCTGATTAAAATCTGAATCGTATTTTCATAATAAAACATAGCTCTTAATAGAATATTTCCTTTTTCTGCGAACAAAATGGAAATCAAAAATATAAAAATTATATAATTATTAGTGCATAAATATGACTTACGTCTTCATTGAATAATGTAGGCATCAAGTTATTAAAGAACATTAATTATTCTACCCACATATCACAATTATGTATCGCAAAATTCTATTTAATATTTGCACGGAAGAAGTTATTCAATTTTACGCTAATTATATACTAAACTGAGCATTTTCACTTCATGGACATGGTTTAATTAATAAAATCCCATTAATTTTAATTATAACGTAAAGAGTAGCGTGTAATTAAATTAAATATGCCTGATTATATTTTCAATTATTTGTATGATTTTAAAGTATATTATTTCAGAGTAGGTAGTCTGAAAAATACCATATTTTAAGAAAATAAAATAGGATTTTTTTTTAATTATAAAAATTTCCTAATTTTCTGTCAAATACAATTTTTATTAAAGGTCTTTCTGTAACCACTATGATTAAGTAAAAGCTTAAAGAATGTATAAATAATTCAATTTACATTATTGTAATTTTTATTAAGTATTTTTATTTTAAGTTCCACTAAAACAAAATTAAAAGCAGCCATTACAACAGAAAAAAAATCACACGTTATTTATAGATACCATGTAATGATTGTAGTCGCGTTTATATAGTTCAAACAGAGCAACATTTAAAAGACAGAATCAATGGTAACAAATATGCAAAAAAACATCACAGCTTTAAAAAAAACTCGAAAACAAAAATAGTTACACATTCTATTACAAAGAGGTTAAAGTACTACAAAGTGAAAAAATATAAAGCGAGGTCAGTATTAGAACTAATTCACATTAAAAGACAAGAAAAAACGCCGTAAACGATCGTAACGAGATTGCAAATTTATCAAAATTATATTTTCCTATAATATAATATATTAATAATAAAGTAAAGTTTAACTTCAGTGCTAACACTTAATTATTAAAAATCACCCGCACGAAAACAAAGTATCAAATTGCTCGCAGGAACAAGCACAAAAATTTTTAAAATAAAACCGATGCGGTATGTCGGGAAAATTTCAGTTTAGTTCTATATGTAGAACAGTTAATATATCACAGTATATATAATATTATAATATATATATATATATATATATATATATATATATATATATATTATATTTAAGTAAAATAGTTTAAAATATATAAAATGCAAAAATCATGAAAACAATGTGTAAGTAACAATTAACATAAATTATTAATGTATTATTAGTTTAAATTTACATTTAACACCTTGTATTATAATCAACAATTTACTCTGACGAAGACAATAAAAAGTCGAAACGTTAATATGAGTATTTTTAATTATTTAATTAATCAAGTCGAATTTCAAGAAATAATTAACCATTTATAATTAAGAGAACGGCTTAGAAAATAGAAATATATATGTATATATGTATGTATGTATATATATATATATATATATATATATATTATTTGTAAAGTTTTGGCGTTTTTGAGGACAGGTAAAAAACAGTGATTACCTGAAAATAATTTTATTTGTTTACCATTACATGTTTCGGAGTATGTTCCTTTTTCAAATGGCGATGATTTGACTAGAATATATACATATACATATCTATATATATATATATATATATATATATATATATATATATAACAATTGATAAATTATTGGAGTTTTTCGGCTTTTATATGAAATATTTACAAATATCATTAGAATGTATGTAATTGCAGAGTAAGTGGGGATGTAAACATTGCTGTCTACAAATTACAAAGCAAATCATACGAAATTTTTTTTTTATTTGAAAAATATGGTCTACGTTGGGACTCTGCAATTACATACATTCTAATTTGATATTTGTAAATATTTCAGATAAAAGCCGAAAAACTCCAATAATTTATCAATTGTTATATTTAATAAACGGCTAAGAAATTATCTAGACACTTATATATATATATATATATATATATATATATATATATATATACGAAATTTCTTGACCGCACTAATATAAATTTACTAATATTTGGATTTTTGGTCTGTTTACATTAAAACTTAAATGTTCATTTTCAATATTTCGTAATTTATTAATGACTTCATCAAGAGATGAGCTAGAGCGTTGGTGGTCTTATTAATTAATTTGCACATAACTGTAACTAGTAACTCACTACAAATTACGACGCAAATTATACGAAATTTTATTTGAAAAATTTTCGTCCACGTTGGGACTTGAATCAAAGTCTACGGTTTGCCGGACCGTCGCTCTAACCAACTCAGCCACGATGGACCTTGGTTTCAAGTTTATTGGAAACGCCTTACAAGGCACTGATGTTAATATTCAGATGTCAGTTTGAGAGCTTGAAAGTTTTTGAAATTGCTAAATTTTCATCATTAGCTATTAATATATAGATATAATTTCTTATCCGTTCATTTAATATCATTTGATAAATTCTTGGAATTTTAGGGTTTGATATTAATTAAATATTTTCAAATTAGTATGTTATTTTGCGAAGTAAATGTAAATGTAAACATTGCTGTCTATGAATTATGGCGCAAATTATACGAAAGGTACATCGTGGGTCAGTTGGTTAGAGCGACGGTCCGGCAAACTGCAGACTTGGGTCCCAACGTGGTCAAAAATTTTTCAAATAAAATTTCGTATAATTTGAATCGTATTGTAGACAGCAATGTTTACATTCACATATGCTTCGCAAAATAACATACTCATTTGAAAATATATAATATAAAAGCCGAAAATTTTAAGAATTTATCAAATGATTTGTTTCTTTTTTGTATTTCTTGCGACAACCCTCGTATCCACCACCGTTTTTTCTTTCTATTTTCATATCTCAAATATTTGTCGAGTCTTCTGTTTTCTTTTATAAAGCTCTTGTCGCTAACCCAAAATACGTCAAAAACGTTTAAGATCTTCGGTAAAACAATCATATTGTTCTACTGAAATACGTATTTAGAGTTTATTAATTTATATGGTATAAATAATAATACTGAATAAAGATTTTACTTGCTTCTCTCTGTTTCGAATATTTGTATAAAACATTCGATTGTTCTTCAATTTGAACGAATATAACGACCGAAAGTTAGTAAAGCACGATTGAACGTAAACATCTGAATAATTTGTAAACGTTGTTGATCAGTATATATGTCAAAAAGCAAACTCAACAGGGCAGCCACCTGAAAAAATCTCCGTTTCAAACTGTGTCGTCCTTAATGGAAAACTATTTGTCAAATATGTAACGATACAATTTGTAAAATAAATTAATATTAAATTATGACTATTTACTCTAGAGTCAAATGTTTAAAAATTAATAGACTGTGTTACAGGAACTAAAAAAAATTTATTTAAAATAACTACTACAAAAAACATTATTTAACAAAATTAAAGACTTTAATATTTTTCAAGGTGTAGTTGAGGCCAACCAATCGACTATTCTTGTATCGTGCCATACATATTGACCCTTCAAGTCATTCGCTTCTAAAGCCAAATATAATGCGCTTCTAGCTCCTTGTTCTGGAGTCAACGTACCCTTATGGTCAGTTAAATCAGTAGAAACATAACCAGGATGAGCGGAATTAACGGATATATTTTTATTTGGATACTCTTCATTAACCAGCCTCTGATGAACTCTTGTCAGGGCACTTACTCCAACTTTCGATACGGTGTAAGTACTCGTGCCCCATCCTCGTTCTTGAGCTACGTTATCTTTAAAATCTTTCAGGAATTGGTTTATAAGCTCATTCAGTTTAGACACAGTCAATGTTGAATCACTTAATTTGTTTCTTAAATCAGCAGAAGGAATTTTGGATAAATGACCATAAAAGCTGGAGATATTGACAACTTTACCATCTTTACGAAGCAGTGGTAAAAATGCCTCGGATACTCTTAGTAAGCCAAAATAGTTAGTATTTATTATATTCTGAGCATTTTCGTAAGCGGTTTTATTTGGCAAACTATCCCAACCTACTCCAGCATTATTTATGATCAGATCTAGACCACCATAAGTGTTTTGAATATAATTTTTAAACTTATTAAGACTTTCCTGATCGTTGATGTCTAGTTTATGAAAATGAGGATTAAATCCAAAATCTTTTAATTTCTTAACAGCAGCCTCTCCTTTGTCAGTGTTTCTAGCAGTTAAATACACAATTCCATTAAACTTTTCACACAAACCTTTCACAATTGCGTAGCCAATTCCTTTGTTAGAACCAGTAACAATTGCTACTTTAGTGGACATATTTACTTACTCTAAGTAACTGCTCAAGTTCTGAAATATACTAAATTTGCTATATGAATAGTAATCCAATAATATATAATTGCAATAAACCGCACAATAATCGTTCTGATAGTGGTTGAATTTTCAAAACAGGATATTTGTTTAACGAAATATTTTGTTTTTGTTTTATTATCATCGAAACATATTTATTTGATAATTTTGAAAAATTATAAAATTGTTCAAAAAATACAAAAATACAGGGTGTATAAATTTTAAAAAGGTTCTGTTACACTTCGTATATTAAGAATGATTTAATTCTATTTTAAATTATATATCTGGAATTTAAAATATTAACTTACACTTAGCCATTTTGTATATATTCGTTTGCAAAGAGAAAGCTTTTCTTTTTTCATATACCTGGGTTGAAAACTATCAACTCAAGTATCTAACGTTCCTTTCGAATTTCTTTATACATTTTGGTTTAAATATAGTACATATTTAATTAATTATATACGTCTTCTCCTCTAAGTCATATCGTGTTTGATATTATTTTTAAGCTGTTTTCACAAGGGATATTTTAATATTTATTTCATCGACATCCCAACTTTTCAGTTCACGTGTTTGATTAATTCTTGGATGTCACCCGCTTTCACTTACCCTCTCCAAAGTGAATCATAAGGCTACCCTTCGACTACGAGTGTTCTCTTGCACCAAACTCATCCTGCTTTTTAGTCCGTCTGCCATGTCATAAACAGCGTCTTCTTCGTAGTTGTCCAAGGTATTGCGTGTCGTCCGATCGTGACCTATGCTTCCACAGGTAAACTCCGTATTGTTCGATAAAGAGATTTATTTCAATCACATTTAATTTAACTTTTTTCAGTCTGAATTTTGTATGTTATTTCTTTCATATATATTATACATATTATATGTTTATATATATATATATATATATATATATATATATATATATATATTAAAAATAATAGATTTTTTATTGGTTTTAGCGACCTTTTATTGAATTTTGATGTTTTTACGACGTTTCGACTTTTATTAATTCAGTCTTTTTCAAGTAACTGGAAAACAAGAAATATTACAATGAAAACCTGAGAACTGGGTTGGTTTCGTGTGATAGACATAACAATTAAATTAACAATTTTAAATTTAAAAGTAGATTAAAAAATGAATTACAAATTAAGTTAACATTTAATGTTGAAAATTAAATTAAAATTAAATTAAAAATAGCTTAAATGAATAGGTAGGGAGACATTAAAGTGATTAACATCTGTATGAATAAATTGCAAATTTGAATTACACTACAAATATAGTAAAGAGAACAAAGAAATGACAAATGACCAGAAAATGAAATAAACAATGAACAAAATAGTTTCAACAATTTCCACCCAAATTTAAATTTTACCATTGAAATAGAAAAAAACAACTCCATAAACTACCTAGACCTAACACTGATAAGAACAAACAACATCATACAAACAAAATGGTACACTAAACCAACCGCATCCGGCAGATATGTAAACTTTTTTCTAACCAACCCCTAGCCCACAAACAAAATGTAGTAACAGCGTTAGTAGACAGAGCCTTAAATCTCACTAATCCAATTTTCAGATCAACAGTACTAAATAAAGTTAAAACAATTTTGTCAGAAAACAATTATCCACCACAATTCATACAAAAAATTATAAAACTTAGACTCAGTAAAATTTATAACAAAACAAACAACCAAAACAATAACAAAAAAACCAATGAAGTAACATATATCCCCACACCCTATATAACTGGATTATCCGAAAAATTAGACAATATATTTAAACCATTTAATTTTAAAATAGCACACCAAAGCGGTAAAAACCTTAAATTCCTACACACCAAACTTAAAGACTCAACACCTACACTATAAACAATCACACACAATATACAACATACCCTGCAAAGACTGTGACAAAATATACATAGGCCAAACAAAACAGTTACTACAAGAAAGATTGAAAGGTCACAAATACGCAAAAAATCAAACTGCTTTAAAAAAACACCAATTGACACTTAAACATAATTTTGATTTTGAAAACACCAAAGTAATAACACAAAAAAAGAACACAAAAGCTAGAGAAGTCTTAGAAATGATACATATTTTCAAAAACAGCAAAACAATCAACGACAGAAACGAAATCGATGGACTTTCAAAACTTTATTACCCACTCATAAAACAATAGATTAAATCAAAAAACCCCCTGCACGCACAAGACACAACTGAAATAAAAATAGCTCCAATTAGAAAAAACAACTTTAACTATATACCCCTAAATACGGTCCTGACCACGTTGCTAATTCCAAAGAACAGAAATTAAACCCCTCAAACTAAAGATTTAGTCACTTACAATATCCGCACAAGTACGGTCGTTCCTTAAGATAAATAGGGTCTCGGATGTCCTTAAAAACACATGTTTGCACAAAATGCGTACCCTTGAAAACCAAACAAACAATAACGGTGAGTTTATTTGTCATTTCTTTGTTCTCTTTACTATATTTGTAGTGTAATTCAAATTTCCAATTTATTCATACAAATGTTAATCACTTTAATGTCTCCCTACCTATTCATTTAAGCTATTTTTAATTTAATTTTAATTTAATTTTCAACGTTAAATGTTAACTTAATTTGTAATTAATTTTTTAATCTAATTTAAAATTTAAAATTGTTAATTTAATTGTTATGTCTATCACACGAAACCAACACAGTTCTCAGGTTTTCATTGTAATATTTCTTGTTTTCCAGTTACTTGAAAAAGACTGAATTAATAAAAGTCGAAACGTCGTAAAAACATCAAAATTCAATAAAAGGTCGCTAAAACCAATAAAAAAATCTATTATTTTTAATATTAAGACACGGCCAATAAAATAAATAAGAAAAATAAAATTCTTATAAACACTAAATATATATATATATATACAGGGTGAGTCGTGAGGAATCGACCAAACTCAAGGAGTGTATTCTACTGGTGAAAGTAATGTAAAAAAACTCAAATGTTGTTATCCGATTTTTATTTGTTTTCGAGTTATAGCGTAATTAAAAATGTAGATTTAGTATACCATGTTTATGTATGTATTTGTAAAAACAGTGAAACCCCGGTAAAAATTCATTATAGGGAAGTCTTCCTAGCTGAAGCGCTACCTGTTCGTTTTCCGAACTAGCGGTAGTGACATTGAAAGCAGTCAAGAAATAGTGTAGAGTGGTTTGTTTGCCTAATGCGTCTAATGTCACTACCTCTAGTTCATCGTTGATATAATGAGGGCGCTGGCATCATAAAAATGTTCCCTATACCTTGGAGCAAATTATAACATTGTGTTCGGGTATTGTGACATTGACTTGACGTTTGTACGACTATAGTGTAACAAACTAAAATGCCACACACTTATTCTAATTTAGAATATGCTAATATGGTGTTTGTTTATGGATTTTGTGATGGGAATGCTACAGCTGCTGCTAATGAATATCGTCAACGGTTTCCACATCACAGACATCCTAATAAAACTGTATTTATTAGTGTATTCAACACATTGTGCGCGACCGGAAAGCTTCCCAGTGTAAACATAATATCTGAACGAGGCAGTCGACAACAATTACAAGAAGTAGAAGATATTCTGGATGTAGTAGAAGAAGACGCAACTACCAGCTCACGGAGAATTAGTATTCAATTGGGCATTCCACAAACAAGGGTGATAAAAACAGTCCACGAGCATGGCTTACGTCCGTACCATGTACAAAGAGTACAGCATCTACAATGAGATGATAATCGTAGAAGTATGGAATTTTGTCGATGGATAAATGATAATCCTCGTTTTGTATCGCGTATACTGTTTACGGATGAAGCGACATTCACCCGTGACGGTATTAATAATTGTCATAACCAGCATGTATGGTCAGACGAAAATCCACAAGCAACAGTCGAAAGTAACTTTCAACATAAATTTTCGGTAAACGTGTGGTGTAGTATGACCGATGGTTTTTTTAATTGGTCCTTACATTTTTGAGAATCGCCTCACGGGAGACACCTATTTACATTTTTTAGAAAATGAACTGCACGGACTGCTAGAGGATGTTCCCATAAATATCAGAATCCAAATCTTCTACCAGCATGATGGAGCGCCTGCACATTACGCTCGTGCAGTCAGGCAACATTTGGCTGAAAGGTTTCCAGGGAGTTGGATTGGACGTGGTAGTCACATTGGTTGGCCTCCTATGTCTCCAGACCTCACGCCACTCGATTATTGTTTATGGGGCTGGTTAAAAAATGAAGTGTATCAAGTAAAAGTGGAAACCCGTGATGCACTAATTCAACGGATTATGAATGCTGCTGACAATATCAAACATCAACCTGACGCAATCAGGAACGCAACCAGCGCCCTTGGTAAACGATGTAAAAAATGTTTTGAAATGAATGGCGGTATTTTTGAAAATATATTATAAAGAACGATAATACCAATAAAATACAAAAACTTCAATGTATGAAATTTTGTTTATTTTTAATTACGCTATAACTCGAAAACAAATAAAAATCGGATAGCAACATTTGAGTTTTTTTACATTACTTTCACCTGTAGAATACACTCCTACAGTTTGGTCGATTCCTCACGACTCACCCTGTATATAAAAAGTAGATTAAATTAGTTGGCTATTTAGGGTCTGGCTTTACTTCAAAATGTATATATTTAAAACAATCTTACATGTTTCGGCATATGAAATATAAAAATATTTTTATATTTCAAATTTCTTTGAAAAAGGTATCATATGCCGAAACATGTAAGATTATTTTAAATATATACATCTTGAAGTACATCTTAAATCGTCAACTAATTGAATCTACCATACTCAGGTCATACTAAGGTCAAGAAATAATTATATATATATATATAACATTTGATAAATTATTGGAGGTTTTCGGCTTTTATATGAAATATTTACAAATATCAAGCTAGTATGCATGCAATTGCAAAGTAAGGGGGGATGTAAACATTGCTGTCTACAAATTACAAAGCAAATCATACAAAATTTTTAATTCAAAAAATGTCTATGTTGGGACTCGAACCCAAGTCTACAGCTTACCGGGCTGTTGTCATTACCACTAGACCACAATAGACTCAGGTTCAAGTTATTCAGAAATGCATTATAAAGTAACAGTGTTGATGAATCAGATGTTGTCAGTTATTGAATGTAGATGTCAAGTTGAAGGCAGAAGTCAGTTTTGAAAGCTCATGTCAGTCTTGATAGCAGATGTCAGTTAGTGAAAGCAAATGTCAGTTACTGAAAGCAGATGTCTGTTTTGAAAGCAGGTGCCAGTTATGAAAGCAAACGTCAGATTAGAAAGCAGATGCCTATTTTGAAATTAGATGTGAGTTATTGAAAGTAGATGTCAGTGTTTTGAGAGCAGATGTCAGATTTGAATGTTTGAAAATGCTAATTATTACTCCAAAGCTATATGAGTGGTTAGATAATTTCTTAGCCGTTCATTAAATATAACATTTGATAAATTATTGGAGGTTTTCGGCTTTTATATGAACTATTTACAAATATCAAGCTAGTATGCATGCCATTGCAAAGTAAGGGGGGATGTAAACATTGCTGTCTACAAATTACAAAGCAAATCATACGAAATTTTTAATTGAAAAAATGTCTATGTTGGTCCCAAGTCTACAGCTTGCCGGGCTGTCGTCATTACCACTAGACCACAATAGACCCAGGTTCAAGTCTATGGGTCTATTGTGGTCTAGTGGTAATGACGACAGCCCGGCAAGCTGTAGACAGACTTGGGTTCGAGTCCCAACATAGACATTTTTTCAATTAAAAATTTCGTATGATTTGCTTTGTAATTTGTAGACAGCAATGTTTACACCCCTCCTTACTTTGCAATTGCATGCATACTAGCTTGATATTTGTAAATATTTCATATAAAAGCCGAAAACCTCCAATAATTTATAACACAAGTTTCTTGTGCCTCATTTGGAAGCTATCGATCTTGACGACATGTGGTTCAGCAGGACGGTGCCACATGTCATACCGCCCGTGAAACATTGACGATCTTGCACGAGTTTGCTCCTGGTCGTGTCATTTCCCGATTTGGTGACCAGAATTGGCCTACACGCTCTTGCGATTTAACGCCTTTAGACTTCTGGCTGTGGGGTTATCTGAAGTCACAGGTTTATGCCAATAAGCCTGCAACCAACGAAGCATTGAAAGCCGAATTTAGACGCTATATTAATGAAATACCACCCCATGTATTCAATAACGTTATTGACAATTTCGTCAAAAGGGTACGCATATGCCAGCAAAGCCGTGGCGGCCATTTACAAGATATTTTGTTTCATACATAATTCCCAAATGTATATTTTCTAAATCAATAAATATTTCAATACTTTGCTACAGAAAACCATGTTTTATTGAACACTGAAATCTTGCGCTCTTATTGAATCACCCTTTACAACTTATTTTAATTCTGTTTTTGTTTTTGCTTGGGGTGCGAACAAATCTACCCTTAAAACGTTAGCTCATAGTATTGTTCACCCGGTAGCTGAATATTGCGCTTCAGTCTTGCTAAACAGCTGCCACGCAAAGAAGATCGACATGAAACTCAATGAGACCATGAGAATAATTAGCGGGTTTTTAGAAAGTACACCATTACCCTTGTTCCCCGTTTTAAGTCATATTGCATCTCCCATCATCCGGAGACAGGAAAGCCTATAATAAAATAATATCGAATCCCTACCTTCCAGTACACAGTGACCTGTCTGATTTTGACCTGTCGAGACTGAACTAGATCTCTTCCACTACTGCTAGCAGAACTTATAGCAAAAAATTTCAACCCAAATGGTAGATGGAGAGAGTATTGGTGAGCGATCCATATCATTGATCCTACCGTACCCTCGCCAAGAATGGCGTTAGTTCATCACCCAATGAGGACCTTGCTTCCAGAAAATGCTCTCGTCCGAAAATACAAGAGTCGACCAATCTCGGTCCAAGCAAAACGCCTTTCGCGATGGCATTGTAACTTTGTAACAGTAACGGTGTTGTTAATATTCTGCAATAAAGAACGATACTCTCGCTTTAACTATTCTGCAATAACATCAAACTGATTCTTATATTCCTCTTTGTCAGTTCAGCTTATCCTTGTCGCTGTGTTAATCTAGACTTTTTTGAAACAAGTTCACAATAACCTTATCCGATCCTTTGGTTGTTCGATATCTGTCCCGATTTGGACAGTCTTCGTTGATTTATATCGAGTAATCCATATTCTTAGGAACTTCTTTAACTTTTTATTTCGCAGCTGCATTTACACTTATTTTTTGCCCTTTTGGTCGTTAAGTTGCACAAGGACTCAAGTATTTTTATAAAAGCCTTGACTATAAAATATGCAATACAGTCCTGCATTTGTAACGATAAAAGTAAGTTTTTTTTTCCATAATGTAATTTGCAATTTATTTTCAAGTAATAATATACGAGATATTAAAAAAAATGCTCAAAACATCACAATGGATTTGCTCATTTATCGGTGACACCATTGTGATAGGTTTTCTTTTGTAATATTCAACGATTAAATTAAATACATACCGGGCCATTATATACTACGGCTTATATTATTATTAAATTGCGAACACCTGTGCAAAATGAGATCTTATCAGTCAGGTAAAGCCACACCTACATACACATCTTGAATGTATTATAATTATATTGTATTAAATAGAGCGAATCTGAAGAAATGTTAAGTATTTATAGTTAGTTCTTGAATAATTTTGAATATATTATGAAATAGATCTGGTTAGAATACTAAAAAAAGTTATATAGAACAACAAATGAATGAATATTAACGTGAGTTTCCACTAACACTGTTAAATGAAATCTTCTTCCGGGTTTGCAGTGTATAGAAGAGATCTGTTCGACAGTTAATTTCCTTATATTGTTAGTCATCAGGATTTGCAATATACTCATCCTAATCTAATACATTCACTTTCTTATTTGACAATAATCTTATTGGGTTTCTTATTTTTCCAAATCGTTTTAAGTACTTCCGCTGTCATAATAATAATAATGGGGTGCTGATGTGGTCCTCTACTGGGTTGTAGCCTAGCATATGCGCTACCAAACTCTAGGGGGGTCTGCCCGATGGGCGGACAGGTGCCATTCCGCCTTTGCAGCAGGGGAGAGAGGAACCAAGCTACGCGGCGCAAAACACGACGCCGCGCAATGCACACACCACTAGGACCGGTCCTGGGCGGCAACCTGGCTAGGCTGCCGTTAACAGCACACACACGTTCGACGTGTGTGCAGTGCCCCCGCAATGGCGGAAAACGTTAAGATGGCACAAAGTGTGACCGTCGTCGACCGAAGTAGCCGCTAAGAGTGTTTCCTCGGTTGGCGATGAGCAACCCCGTGCAGGGTGCGCTTCGCTGGTCTGCGCCTTGCCTCGATGGGGCGGGGGTCGGGCCGTCGAAGTACTGCACGGAAAAGTAAAGAAGTTGCCGGGAAAGGGTTGGCGGCCCTGCGCAACGGCTGGTTCTCCGATCTCTCAAAATTAACGCGACCGGTCACTAAACACACGCACGAGCGCGCCAACATACAACACCCTAGACTTGCGCGCTCGCACAAACACAAACCACACACCCAGAGAGAGACGAAGCTGCCAGCAGCAACCAACACACAAGTTCATACCCAGAAAGAGACACAAGCCGCTAGCAGCGGACAACACATATGTTCATACCTTGAAAGTACTGGTAAGTATCTACTATCAATATTCATATAAAATAAATGAATGATAGATAACTATCCCATCCATCTTGTTCGAATGAACCGATGGGGTAAGATAATGCCAACCAAGAACGAATGGTTCTTGTGAGTGGAAGAGATAATAATAATAATAATAATAATAGTAATACATAATCATAATAATAGTGTGTTGCACTTATGAAATTTGCAAATGTGCTCTGAGATTTTGTTCCTTTATCACTAATTGTGCGATGTTGTGATATTTTTTATGGATGACACTTTGATGAGCAATAAGTTCTGATCTTGAGAAAGCGTGGGTTTGGTTTTTCGCTCGATTGTTGGTGAGAGAATCGAGTTTTGAGGCTGACAGTCAAAGTAACATTTATAAATAATATTCGATATCTGATTTATGTATGATTCAAGACTCACGGACAAAAATATTGCATATTTTCAATTTTTTTTTTGTATAATCTTTATGAACCTCGTTTGCATTTATGCTGTTTTCTTTTTCATTTGTTTTCTCTTTTGCACCGGCCGATTTGCCGAACACCCCGTGGTAGTTTGGGTAAGGTTCTCTTCCACGATACGTATCCTTGAGAGTTTGGTGGTATTAGCACTTCGTTATGCTTGGCAACAAATTTTGAGTTTTCTTTGAGTTTGAGTTATGATCTTTTGGGTCCGTTGTGAATTCGTTGATGTCTTCATGCTGAAGAGGGAATAGTTCCATCATAAATTTCACTCTTCGAGTAAAATTTCTTCACTAAGTAAGGTGGGAATTCGTTACGTTTAAAAATATTATTTTTAAATAATAAATGAGTGTTTTGCTCAGTGCTGTATTGCTTTTTCGCCTTCCGATTGTATATTTGGTTAGCAGCTGCACAGATGACGCAAACATGCGAACATTCGCTGTAGTAAGAATTCTTTTTCACCCTGTTAACCCCTTTTATGCGACTGCGTCTTAGACTCACTTAAGTTGGTTCGTTCGACCAATGCAGATGTGTATAGGTGTGTGTCATTTTTAAGTATCGTAAGATTTTATAAGGTTTGGGGAAATTTTTCACTAGTTAAGTGGATTTAATGTGGTCACACATTGGTGAATTAAATAACAGTGATAGTGACAATCTAAAAAATAAAAGTTTTTCAATTTGCAATTATGTAGTAGTAAAAATTTTTAGTTATGTTCCATATACATTCTTTGAGAATGTATTGATAAATAATTTTGTCAGGGTTTTTATTTCAAAAATAGGCTGGTATAAATAAACACAGTAATAATCCATTTTTAAAAAATATTAATATGAAATTGAAATGAAATCGATTCTTTAATATTCGTTTATTGCTTTATATATACTATAATGTGTAAATTTGAATATTCCAGTTTTGTTATTGTTAAATAATTATGGTCCTAATAGTTGTAAAATAGAAATGATCGAAATTTTTATTTTCATATGGTACGGTTTAAATAAATAAAAATATATTTTTTTTATACGATATGACGCTAATTTTCCTAGGAAAATACTATGGACAGATGAAACACGATTTACCAATTGTGGAGTGTTCAATAGGAATAACTATCATCATTGGTCTACTGAAAATCCACATTTGGTAACCCAAAGAAGATTTCAAGTTCGATTTGGTTTTAATGTCTGGTGCGGTTTAATTGGTATGACATTTTGTTTACATTTTTTTTGTTATTTAAACTCTTTTTTTCGTTTTAGATAATCAGTTAATAGGTCCTTTCATCTTTGATTACAATTTAACTGGTAACAGATATTTGGAGCTACTAACAAACGAGGTAATGCCTGCTTTGAGGCAAATTATTAATCCCGAGAACATGCAAAACATCTGGTTCCAGCAAGATGGTTGCCCGGCCCATAACACTCGTAACGTGCAACATTTTTTGAGAGAAAACTTTAATGAGAGAGTGATTTCAAATAATGGACCCGTGCAATGGCCTGCGAGATCACCCGACCTTACCCCGCTTGACTTTTATTTATGGGGTACCACTAAAAACGAAGTATTTGATTTTGAACCGCCAGAAACTCGGGAAATTTTAGAACAAAGAGTACTAGATGTGCTACGATCAGTAAACGGAAACACGCTACGTAGAGTTTGTAACTCTACTCGAACAAGGTGTCAAAATTGTGTGGAACAGAATGGTCGTCATATTGAACAATTTCTTTAAGTGAATGTGAACTTTAAGTTCTGTATCTTTACTTTTTATTTCTATAATTTTTTTATCGTTTCGTTTGTTTACAGTATTATTTAGAATATCTTTTCACTTTCATTTGACATTGGTGTTTAATTTTTCAGCCTACTAATTTCATATTAAGGATTAATTTACGTTTTTATTAATATTTTCTTTATAAATAAAAATTTTTCAGGCATGTTATACATCGTTGAAAAGCACATTTTGAGGACTACCTAACAAACCCAAAATCCAATATGGCCGCCATATGAAAAACAAAAGATAGTGGTAATAACTCAAAAACAAATGACAATCGGGGGTTTCTGTTTGTATCAAATAATTTGTTTTAAAAAAGTTTCTCAACAATATAAAACTTTAAAAGAGGTCAGACTAAGCGTTATCGAGTTATTGAGGAATAACGAAATCGGCAAATTTTTGATTTTTCAAAATATTTTAAAAATTTAAAAGGTTAGGTCAAATTTGAAATGAGATTTGCCGCGAGTATTGAATTCTGCAAAACATTCCCCATTTAACCGTTGTTCTATATCTTCTAATAACCGAGATACCAATGGTGAGCATCGAAATTGGGACACACGGTATACTAGGGACAGTAAATACTGTGCATTCCTCGTATTTCAGTATTTTGCGAGTTATTTTGATAAGTTATATAACACTAATTTGCATGCAATTTCAGTTATCTTTAATTGTTAATTTAGATATATAAATAGTTCATTTCAAGCATACAAAAAACGTACACAAATAAAAGTAAAATGCACTTACGCCTAGAAACAAAATAATAAAATCAAAAAGATATAAAAGTAAATATTTAAAAAAGGCAATTTCTCAAGACATGTAACAAAGAAAGATTAGTTACGTTAACACTAATCATTGCTTCGCAATTCACTCTACCTTCGGAAAGGTAATGTGTTTAGGTTGACCTTGACCGCGTCTCCTTGGGTTCACGCATTGCCCACCACCGCACTCGCATGCCAAACTAGATGCGAATTACGTAATGCTCAGTTCCAAAAAAGACGCGGATTAATAGAAAGGAGCATAATAAAGAGAAACGCGTATCATATCAATTTAAACGTTCCGATATTTTAAATAAGAAACACAGGACTGGACTTGGTTGGTACATGCATATTTATTTTTTTAATTTTGTACACTAAGAAATAAAGTTTTATGTAGCAATTATATGAAATACGAGTTTAAAATTAAATAGAAAATCTAGAAGTTCAATTAACGTCCATTAATTTCTAAGTCAGAATAAACTACATTCTAGTTAAATTAAATCCATTGGCTTTTGATATGAAATGTACAATCTAACTATAAGAGCACCTTCAAAATATTGTTAGAAGGCTATTACCATAAAAAAATAGATAAGCTCTTCCTTTGGATTGTTATGAGATTCTCTGACAAATATGAAATCAGGAACAAGCTTGCTAAGAAGATCAGACCTGCAATCAACTGCAAACTGCAGTGGATGAATGAATGTTTAGTGGACAATCGCCGTTCAACTAGCCTCAACTAGTAAACAAACTGGAACCAGGTTTGGTGAACCTCGACCCAAAGTATTGTGTTTTCGCGTTTTGTGGTATTTAATCATTTCTACCCACGAAACATTCAAAACTTTTGAAAGATTATGTATATATATTCTAACAATAATTATAGTTGTTAAGATGTTTAAGCTAAGGATGTAGCAATTATATGTGAGGATTCCCGCTTGTTTTCGCGCCGACGTAAAAATCCATGTCTGCGTCTGCTTCGCATCCTTGGGAACAGTTTTTCGGCATGTCCAATGTATATAAATAGGGCTCCATTTCACAGTATTTTTGGTTGACCACCGTCGTCCTGTTTGGTGGCACTTGGTGACACCCCTTAGATCACCCTTCACCCCTCTGAAACCTTTCTACTCCGCGTTGTCACGTTTGACGTGTTGTGAATCTTTCGACCGACTCTCTAGTCCAAGTGGTCATGTATAATGGCATATTTACCCCATATCTATCATTGTACGTAAATCTGCCGCCGTGGACTCCTGTTCACCGTCTGCCATCAGCTAGCCTCTATTGTGACCGACCCGCTGTGCCGTGACGCTAAAACAGTGTCCACCCACGACCCACGACGCCGTTAAAGACGAGGTTCTCATGTCCGGTACACGCAATATTCTTTCTTAGGTAAGGAATGAATTTCGTTTACTTTAAAGTCAATATTAGCAGGTTATGTTTAAGTTTGTTTTCTTCTTTTTCTTTCTAAATACCTAATTTCCGAACTATTTACCAAGGACGAATGATGAAGAACGATGATCTGGAAATATCTTGAGAGATTAAAATTTGTCAATATATTAATCCTAATGTCAGCATGACACTTAACCTGAAAATTTTATCAGAATTTTCTCAAAAGGATGATATAAATTAAGACACACATTTTTCACTCCAGGGCCACTGTTGACCGAGATAATTTTTGATATCTCGGTACTACGTGAGATAAAGCAGTTATCACCTGTGTATTCAAGGCCTGCGAGTTTCCTGTTGAGAATATAGTTCCATGTTATTCCATTTTCCTGTTCTAGTAAGCATGTAATTGAAACCGATTGAAGGCAAGAAATGTTATATATTATTTACTTCGAAATGAAACCATATTTTGATAAAAAAATTAAAAGCAATCTTCATAAGACCAAAAGTTAGCATAAGCGTAAAGTTCTTCAACGATCTATTGTTTACAGCGTATGTTTACATACGTAACAGATGGATGGGATGGACAATAACAAAACTTTTCTTTTTGTTATTGCCGGTCAACTTTAAGATATTGTCTTTTATAATATAGTCGCTATATACCAGTATATCTAGTAACTTTCCTGTTATTAGCAAGGTGCTTGAATCCTTGGAAGCTGATGGATTACTTGTATCTTATTTTAACGTAATTGTTCTGAAACAGCATAGATTCTTTCGCGGTCGAAATACTATACAGGGTGGTCCTTAAGTTTGTCCAGAAATTTTAGGGTGCGATTCCTTGGGTTATCTCGAGAGAAATAGTCCCTATAAACATTTGTCCTAAAGTTTTCCGTTGTAGAGATACAGGCTGTTTAATTTTTCCAAAAAAAAAATTTATTTCAAAAATATAAGAAACGGTTACAATAAACCCTAAAGGTACTGTTGAAAATGACCACCAACAGCTAATATGCAGGCTTCTATCCTCTTATTCAATTGCATACTCACACGCTGAAGAAGTCCGGGAGTGTTTCGAATTGTTTCGCATTCAACAATTATGCGATTTCTTAGGTCATCTAGATCTTGAATTGGCGAAGTATAAACTAGTGATTTTAAATGTCCCCACAGAAAGAAGTCTAGAGGATTCAAATCAGGTGACCTTGGAGACCACGGCTGATTCGGAACTTCCACTCCTCGACCTATCCATCTATTCTGATATGTCCTATTTAAAAATTGCCTAGCTTGTAAACTAAAGTGCGCTGGAGCGCCGTCATGCATAAACCAAAGTTCATTTCGGATCAAAAGTGGAATATCTTCTAAAATGCCAGGCAACTCGTTTTCAAGAAATAGCCGATATGATGCACCATTAAGTCGTATAGGAAGGAAAAAGGGACCAATTAAATAATTATTAATTATCCCCGCCCATACATTTAAGGAAAATTGCTCTTGAAAGTGCATCTCCCTTATGGCATGCGGATTTTCATCTGACCATAAATGGTTGTTGTAGAAATTCCTAATACCATTTCTGGAGAAGTTCGCCTCGTCAGTAAATAGAATGTAGGTTAGAAATTGTGCATTTTGGGCAATTTTTTGTCGGAACCAATCACAAAGGACTAAGCGTTGCGGAAAGTCACGCGGAAGAAGAGCCTGTACTCTCTGAATATGGAAAGGATATAATTGTTGATCGTGTAATATCCTTAACTTGCGTTTACCGTTACACCAATCTTTCTTGAACTGGTTTCTGGATGTTCATCGATTATCTGCAGAACAGCTTCCTCTAAATCGGGTGTTCTTTTAGTTTGAGGTCTTCCCGGAGTATTTTTGTTTCTCTCAAATGTACCAATTTCTGCTAGACGACGGTGAATATTACTGAAGGTTTCCGAACAAGGTACAAGTCGTCGAGTATATTTTTGTTGGTAAATACGCCTTGCTTCATAACTATTTCCATTAGCTAGACCGTACACAAAATGCATATCTGCCATTTCAGCATTTGTATAATTCACCATAATTACAAAAAAAGATTTGTAGGTACGAACTTTCAAATGAATTATTGTTTGACAATACTTATGACAGTTACGTAAGTACAAATAAATGCTCTAAACATGACAACCAACACAACAGTTCCCTAAATCGATTTCTAAATTTTTGCATTAAAAATTTTTTTGGTGAAAAATTAACCAGCCTGTATCTCTACAACGGAAAACTTTAGGACACATGTTTATAGGAACTATTTCTCTCGAGATTACCTAAGGAATCGCACCCTAAAATTTCTCGAAGAAATTAAGGACCAGCCTGTATTGTAATTATATTTTGGAAAGCGTCGAAGAGGGATATCAAGTGGATTCTATACATACTGATTTTAGAAAAGCATTCGATCAAATTAACCATTACCTACTTCTACTGAAACGGAAAAATACGGCATAATAGGAAATGTTCTAACATGGTTCCGATCATACTTAACGGATCGTGTTCAAAATGTTATCATAGCTAATACCATGTCTCGAGATGTTGTTACATCCGGTGTACCTCAGGGGAGTCACTTAGGTCCTATTTTATTCTTACGATTCACAAACGATATAAAATTGATCTGCATTGCTGCCGTTTTCATTTATTTGCTGATTATATGAAACTTTTCTTACGTATTTGTTCTTCTAACGACTGTGCTACACTTCAATTATATATAAATGCTTTTAATGCTATTAATACAATCATCTCATTTGCTAGGAAGCAAAATGGATCTTTAGCAGCACAATATTTTTTAACAAATGCTCCTCTTAAGATAGTAGAATCGATCCGAGATTTGGTAATCAATCTGGACTATAAACTGAGATTCCACTTGGCCTTTGATGATATCATGTACAGAGAAAATAAAATCTGTGGATTTATTAAGCGACAGACACATGATTTTAAATATGTTTTTACTATTATAAAATTGTATTATTCACTAGTGCCGCCAATCTTTATTGTATCGAATCCCTATACCGTTAAATATCGTAAACGCATTGAAAGAGTTCAACGTAACATGGCAAATTACTTACTTTATAAAGTAAATTTCGACAAAAATGCCTATAATTATTTGGAAAGTCTTCGCCTATTGGACTTTAAATTATTAGAAACAATACGGAGGAAAGCATATCTCAAATTCGGATTCAAGCTCTTCGACAATTACATACTTTTCAATATGAGAGTACCAACGACGTTTACAAGAAATAACGATGTATTTTCTGTGCGTTACCATCGAACAACGTATGGACTGAACAATCCAATAAATTCAATTACTAAAGAACTGAACTGCTTGCCATTTGATATAGATTTATTTAATTGGACTAAAACTGCATTTTTTAAGTATGTAAATGGTATAGATTTTGATATGAATTCAAGATTCTGTTTATTTTTAAATTTTATATTATTTGTGACTATTTATTATAGACATATTTTAGGATTAGGTATCCTGCAATGTCTAAATAAATAGTCTACAGTGCGATTGTAAATGCTTGAGGATAGTTTGAATTTAGCGCCATTTATTTTTAAATGTTGGTCACACTTAGTATCTGCTTAAAATTTGCTTCTATTATTTTTCTTCAGTGGCGTTTCATATTAGAGGGTTCACTATTAAATAGGAAATTAATTTGTGTTTTAAATATTGCTATTACTACTAAATTCATTCAAAATTAATAATATTCTCACTATAGATAATAATATTAAGTTAGATAGTAACTATTATTAACAATTAATGCATTACATTATTCAAACAGATCAATGTACATCACATATTAAGGTAAATATAATCAAAAACACAATTTGTAACATAAAATATATTAAGTTAGTTCCAGAGATACAATATATCTATTACATTTATTTGACAAGTAAGTTAGAAAGAAAATATAAATATAAAATTATCTACGAGTCATTTACAGAAAACCATATAATAGCATTTTTCAGTAATCTTGTGAAGTTTGAGAATTGTGGCTTAATAGTATTGTTATATTATAAATGGTTAACCTAACTGAGAAAAAACTAAAGCACTGCAATAAATGTTCAAAATGTCCACCATTAGCATCCAGGCATAAATTAATTCTCTTCTTAACATTTGAGAATATGCGGTGGAGTCCTTGTTCATCTATATTGTCAACTTAATTAACAATTGCTGCTTGCATAGAAAGGTCTATTTTCAAAAACTTTTGTTTTCAAATAACCAAACAGATAAAAATCTAAAGGTGTTAGGTCAGGTGAACGTGATGGCCAACGATCCTTACTAATTAATCTATCATCGAAATACTGTTGTAGAAATTCTAATGTATCATGAGCTACATGAGGTGGAGCTCCATCTCGCTGAAAATATCCTGGTTGCAATTCATCATCGTGTAATTGATTTATAAAAGTTTGCAGTATTTCTGTACGATATCGCTCGGCATTAATAGTGTCATTAAAAAATATCGGGCCAATGACTCGTCTTGACATGGCTATCTAAACACCTATTTTCAATGGATGCAAGCTGGTTTCTACATAATTATGTGGATTTTCAGTTGCCCACGTTCTATAATTTTGGCTATGGATATATCCTGATAAATGAAACCAAGCCCCGTCTGACATAAATGTCACATTTAAAATATCATCATTATTTAAATTTTCATTGAACCATTGACAATATTGCACTCTACGTTCATAGTCAATATTGAACAATTGTTGCATAACAGTTACTCTGTAGGGATGCATATGCAAATTTTGTACTAAAACTTTTCTAGTGGTATGATATGACAGACCTTAAATGAATAAATAAAATTAGTAATGAAAATAACGTTAATTAAATGTATTTACCTGTTTGTGCAGCCAATTTTCGAATAGATTTGTTTGGGCTTGCCACAATCCGTTGTCTAACATTATCAACAACATCTTCTGTCAAGACTGTTGGTCGACCACAAGATTTACCCTTACAAATACAATTTTTAGTTTCAAAGCGGCGAATAACCCTATCTTTATGTTGCGCAAATATTTTATATGAAACAATATGGTTAGGAAAATTTTCCCGAAATTGATTCAGGCAAGATTGCAATGAATATGACCATTCACCGTCTTCTCTAAGAGTCCCACTACGGTAATGTGCGAAATGTGCGTAATGTGAATAAAAGCATCCTGCTCGTCCGTAGATGGCAGGCTGCTACAAATACTTACAAAATAAAAGCAATCATTTTAATTGTATTGATTAGAGGTTTCTATTAAACTTACCTAAATAACGGAAAATATAGAATAATAGTTCTGATAAGAACAGTTATTTTATGTAAATGCAAAAGAAATATCGAAAATAAAAGTAGGGAAGTAATATGAAAATACGAGAGCCAAACAAATATGCGAGGGTATAACAGATATAAACGAGACTGATTTTTTAATGACTCGTACAAAAGTTTTTTGAATCGGCGAAGTAGGTGGCTATGTAGACAAAGCACTTAGGGTGGGGAGAGTAACGTCTGAAATTCCGTCGAGACCGTTCAGTAGTGCAGTGACCATGAGTGAGCAAGCAGTGCACGTTTCCGTGGAGCAGCGGATAATTATTAAGTTTTTGACCAATGAGGGGGTGAATCCAACAGACATTTTACGCAGATTGCACGCACAGTTCGGGGAGAACACCCTTCCACGACCTCGCGTGTTTGCATGGCATAAACAATTTTCTGGAGGCCGGGAGAAAGTTGAAAACCAGAGCCACGTTCGACGCCCACGGACGAGCGTTACCGAAGCCAACATTGAGGCTTGATTTTCTTCATGATCGCCGCACAATTAATGCCCAATATTATTGCGACGTTTTGGATGCCGCAAAATTGTCTTTACGACGAAAAAGAAAGACGCAATCCGTTAAAAATGTCATTCTCCTTCACGACAACGCCAGACCACATTCGGCAAACATTACGAGGCAAAAAGTGGAACAATTCGGCTGGGAAATCTTGGAACATCCTGCTTACAGTCCAGACTTGTCACCCTGTGACTACCATTTGTTTGGACCTCTAAAAGAAGCTCTTGGAGGCCAGCGTTTCGACAGCGACCAAGCGGTAGAGACATTTGTGCTCCAGTGGCTGTGTGACCGGCCTAAAAATTTTTACGATAACGGGATTAAAAACCTTCCAATCCGTTGGGAAAAATGAATTGCGCGGGCAGGAGATTATGTAGAAAAATAGTACATTTGTATTAACCTTGTTCAATAAAGCATTAATAGTTTAAAAAAATCAGTCTCATTTATATCTGATATACCCTCGTATGAACGAACGTCACTGCGCTTTTGTTAGATGTACCACAGAATAGCCAACGTCAAAATATGAATTACACTAAAAACTACGGCGGTAAATTTGAACTGTCTTCAGACATTTACAATCGCACTATATTGTGTGTCAACTCGTTAATACTGCACGATCCTAATAAATTTTTCTTTATTGATATTATTAAAAAATAGACATAAATTCATAGATGTACAGGAACGATGTGATAATTTATATTTTCATTAAATATACATACATTTAACAAAATATGGTTTCAACTAAGTAAATAATATGTTTTATATCTTATTGGACGACGGTAATTTAATAGAGAAACACAAAGATACATTGACATGATAAAAGCTTCTGACAGAGTAGATAGAAATGTCGCACGAAGCAACATGGAACTAAAAGGGCTACCGTAAACGCCTTATCGACATCAAAGGCTATTATACAATAAACACAGATTGTATTGGATGCGGGAGAGAACTTCACAATTCACATATTGTATTCTCAAAATATGTACAATATTATACTCTTATGTTCAAAATTAACGCATCACTCAATGTTTCTGATTTAATTTCTATAATTTTATATTTTCTAAAAATTTTTGATTTTATAAGTTAATCTAGTTAGCTTTCTCTCAATGCAAAGTTATTTTGACAAAAAAGCAGAAAGTTAATGTCAAGGTTTATTAAGCAGATTTTCTTGAGTCGGTGAAGTTACAGTTCAAGCACCATTTAAGTTTTAATACGAGTTGGTTAATTTTATTGTGTTCATAGAATTTAAGTTAATAAAGTTTAAATTCAAAATCATGTACCGATCACATCATTTAACCAATGATGAATGTGTAAGTGCTTCAACTTTGTTAGAAGAAAAGCGTATGATGCGTTATGTAGCTAATTTGCTGTGCAACAGTCAGCCACCCAGCATTCGACAGTCGAATGGTTAGAAGATCTAGGGAAACCGGATAGCACCCAAGAAGACATGGTCAAGGTAGAAAGCGACTCACAAGTGCGAGAGATGATTATTTTTTGCAACCGCAAGCTTTCAGAGAATGACAAATAACAAACACAGAACTCAGTAACCAACATGAAGCGGACAGAAATGTCAGAATTTCTACTTTAACTGTAAGGAGAAGGCTGTGGGAAGTGAGATTGAATAGTAGTAGGCTTGCAGTTGAAAAACTACTTACCGCAACACACAGAGTACAACGTTTGAGATTTGCCAGAAATCATGCAGATTGGAGAGTTGAAGATTGGAAGCGAGTTTTGTTTTTGGAGGAGACTAGAGTAAGTTCAAAATCACCAGATGGTTGCAACAGAGTATAGCGCAGAACTAGAGAAAGATATCATGACTGCACAATCTCTCAAAGGAAGCCCTTTAGTGGTGGGTCAAGAATATTCTGGGAAGCTATTTGCTTTGACGCATGCGCAGAGTTAATCCCTATTCGCCAAAGGTCAGTGAATGCTGAACATTACCTCGTGAAGATCATGTGATACCTTTTATAGGGAACAATTTGATTTTCATGCAGGATAATGCAAGGCCTCAGATCGCTAGACAAGTTTTGGATTACTTAAAAGAGGTCAATATTCAAGTCATGAACTGGCCACCACGAAATTTAAATCCAATGGGATACTCTAAAAAGATCAGTAAGGCAACATTTACCAGCTCCTATTAATCTAACAAGCAACTCTTTTCGAATGGGATAATGTTCCCCAAGAAGTAATCCAAAATTTGATAGTGACCTTACCATTGCGAATACAAGCAGTTATCAGAGCTAGGGGAGGCGCTTCTTTCGTCCCATTTTTTTTTAGTTTTTAGGATTTCTTAAGATTTCCAAAAATGTTCTTTTGTTTCTCAATTTGTAATTGAATGTAATTTATAACTTGTTCCATAAGTTGCCTTTAAAAAAGTTATAAGCATCTCCACTTCAATTGTTTTTTGATGATGCTAAAAATTAATTCACCAATAAAACAATTTTATAAAAAATATATCAAATTACCTGAATTGTGCGTCAATATTAGTTGCAAGGTTGTAAAAATTCAATGTTCAGAAATTTTGGAAGCATCCTGTAGAAAATTCGATCATCAGAAAATTAGACTTTCATAATATAAACGCAATATTTCAAAAATTATGAGACACTCAAAACAATAATTTAAACACAGAATATTCTTTTAAAACAGTTAAATTTTGTTGTCAATCAAAACCATCATAATTAATCAGTGGAGTCATCTATAACTATAAAATAGAAAGAAAGGTAGATTACACGATTACGAAACGTGGATGACCGCAAATCAATAAGATAACGTTTAATAAGCGAAAAGCTGTATATCAAGGTTCTAGTTATTGTCGATAATGTAGACCTAGAAAATGTCTATTTATAAGCCAATTTAATACAATAAAATATAAATAAGAAGCAGCTTTGGAAAAGACAAGGGCGAAGAATCAGCGTGAGTTTGATATACAAGACAGACGGTAAAAAGTTACGAGCAAGAAAATCAAGTATAAAAGTTTAAAACTGGATGTATATAAATACCGCTACAGGTTACCTATAACCTGTTTCCGGAAATTAAGATGTTTTAGATAGCTCTAACGCCAATTTTCCCTGCAAGTACACCTGCACTCAAAGACCTGGGAGATCAATCTAAACCCTGATCCAGTATCCCAATTGATCCTGTACGATATAAAGAATATCTAGGGAAGAACGGTAATCGTTTATGTTTCGTCGAAAAGGCTTGTGTCAAAAACGAACGGTGAGACGGCGCATTGTCGTGATGCAGGAACCAATTTCCTGCTCACCAAAGTTTGGGGTGCTTGCACCTGATATCCTCACGGAGCCACATCAAAACATTGCAATAGAATTCGGAATGGTCAATTTCGACGGTCAGTCTGACCAGCTGGAATGAATTCCCTATGCACTAAGCCTTTTATGCAAAAAAAAAAAAACAATGAGTATGCTTTTCACATTGCTTTTCAATTATCAGTGCATTTCTTTGGTCTTGGCAACTTCGGACTCTTCCACTTATTTGATTGCGCTTCAGTTTCTGGATCATAACCATAAATCCAGCTCTCATCGCCAGTAATCATTCTTGATAAAACATTTTTATTGTCCGCAGCAAGTTGTTTAAGCTGAGTACAAATGCTTTTGATCATAAGTCAAAAGTCTCGGAACAAATTCTGCGGCAATGCGGTACGTGCCTAATCCTTCAGTCATAATTCGCCGACATGTACAATATCGAATTCCAACTTCATGGCAATTGTCAAGAATAGTCCTACGACTGTCTTCATAAATAGCCTTTGAATTATTGCGATGCTTTTGGAACGTGGTAGACGTCAAGGATCTCGCTGTTCGTTCGTCGTCATTAATGGACGTTCCACTGGTCTTAAAACGCGCACGCTACTCAAACGTGTGTGTTTGGTTCATTGATTGTTCACCGAATGCTTGCTGAATCATTGTATATGTTCAAATAGGCATTTCCCGAGCTTAACACAAAATCTAATGCTCATGCTTTTCATTCATTAGAATGATAGTGCCAGGACATAATTACCACTTTATATAATCGCACGTAGCCTAGCGAAAACGGCGCCAATCACGTTGAAACTTGTCACACACACTCTGTCATCATATAACTCTCGCCATCTCCCGGGCACGCGCCGGTATTATTTTAGGTTCTCGTACTACAGGGTCAGTCTAAGAACATCTAGATCGCACCTTGTATTTATGTTTTATGTAATCAATCAATATTTAGATAGATTCTTAATAATTGCATCTAAGTATAAATATGGCAAAAAAAGTGCAAGTATAGAATTACATTTTGCAGGTGCTACATGCTCTGTATGTACAGTTTATATGTCCATGTTCTGTTATATAAGAGATTTACGTAATACTATCAGTAAACACTTATTATATACAACTTTTTTTTTGTTTAATTTTCTGTGAATTAATGAAACTAATACGCCGTAGGTGTATTTGTAATTCAAGACAGCCGATGCTGTGTTTACTGGAAATAATAGCGGTGATCTTTGTTTAACGCGTTCCGCACAGGTGGCCATGGTGATTTGTACTTTCGGTGCCCGAGTGTCTACTGTTTTAAATTGCCGCTGGTTATTAATAATCGCACGTAAAAGCGAGGAAGTATAATTTTACACGTAACACTTATAATATTATTACAGGCAGGTAAATGTACAGATTGAACGTGCACGAAACCTTGTAAACAAATTAAAGAATAGCGTTTCATGACTTTAATAGCACTATATATGCCACACGGAGATGGGATACATACACTACTATATCTCTCATGCAAATTCACGTCAAATTAACTAGACTGTAATATATTTAGTTGTTAATCTTTCTTTTCGTTATTACATTTTGTAATTATATCATGAAAGGTTGTTAATGATAGAAAGTGTTTTATTTCGTGCTTTATTGATTCAGTGGACAGGCAGACCATATGGAATTTGCGGTAAAAGGTATTGTTCATTAAAAATTGAATTATTTTAATTAATATATTGTAATTACCGATTAAACATTAAATAAACAAATTTAAAATTAGAATTTTACACTTTTTAGCATCTTCAAAGTGATTTAACACGCGCTCATTGAAATTGGAAATGCTATTTATAAACGACTTTTCTAAACTTAACATTGCCAAATGCAATTACTGTCTTGATCTATGATATTTCGTAAAAAAATATTTTAGTTGTTTTTTATGCCGAAAAACATGGTTCGTTCCCTGTAATTGTCGTCAGTAATGTGCATTTTACAGTTTCCGAAAAAGTTTTAAGATTTTTTTATTAAGATAAATTAACTCCTATATAAAAATGTCCATTTGCGGGTGACATTTTTGTCACTTTGACAGCGATAAAAACCTACATAGCTTTTTATCACCGATAAAAATGCTTCTTCCTCCGATAAAAATGCTTCTTCCTCTTACATATCTAGTAGCCCTGCATCACTTAATTTATTTTGGCAGCTGACAGGTAATAACTATTAAGGGTCGTTGAACGTAAAATGTACGAGTCGGTTTGGGGAAATTTCAACAAATATCAAAAGATCAATACCGCAATACACAAGAAATACAAAATCGTTAATATGGAGACAATTTAAAAAGTTTTATTCATGTCGTTAATTTATCTTGCCAAAAAACACTCGAGCTTTTCTTTCAATCGGATAAATTTCTTTTTAACTCAATATTTTTCCAATCAGTAATTTCGCTCGAAAAACTTACATTAGAAAAAATCGCTCGACCTTTCGGTCTCGCGATTTTTTCGTGTAAGTTTTTCTCGTCAAATTACTGATTGGCAAAATAATTTCGTTACAAAGAGAAATTTATCCGATAAAAAAAATGCTCTTGTGTTTTTACTTATGAAAAAAACTGAAACATTGCTAGTACTAAAGTACAGGGTGGCCCAAAATGACCGAAGGGGTTTTAATTCCTTATAACTTTTTCATTATAATTTTTTTTTTTTGTTTTCAGTATTTTGTAAAGAAGACTTGGGGAATTTAAAATGGAACAGTACACAATTGAACAACGTGCCAAAATCGTTGAACTTTATTTCTCAAATCAACGATCCATTGTTTTGACTCAGCGTACATATCGTCGTTATTTTAATGTGCGGGTTGGACCCTCAGAGTCAACAATAAACCGTCTGGTTGCAAATTTTCGAGAACAAGGGGCAGTAAGGAACCTTCCTGGTGCCGGCCGACGACGAACGGTGCACACGGATGACAATATTGAACGGGTACAGGAGAGTATTCGGGAAGATGGAGAAACATCAACCAGGAGACGTTCGACACAACTTGGCCTCTCAAGAGGGTCGCTGCAGAGAATTTTGCATACAATAAGAATGTTCCCATACAAAATTCAGCTTGTCCAACAATTGAAACCGACAGATTACCAGCAACGACTTGATTATGCAATTTATTTTTGTCAAAAAGCAGAAGAAATCATGATTTTAATCATAATTTAATTATGAGCGACGAAGCCCATTTCCAATTAAATGGGTTCGTTAATAGGCAAAACTGCAGGATATGGGCTACGGAAAATCCAAGAGTAGTTCAACAGCGAGAATTACACCCACTTAAGTGTACCGTTTGGTGCGGTGTTTCGTCGGAAAGGATAATTGGTCCATATTTTTTTGAAAATGAACACGGTGTCGCCGTTTCCATCACTAGTGTTAGATATCGGGCAATGTTGTAAAATTTTTTAAGGCCAGCCGTGGAAAACCATCCGCAAGTATGGTTCCAACAGGATGGAGCCACAGCGCACACTGCGAAGGACACAATGGCTCTTTTACGCGACATCTTTGGTGAACGAATTATTTCCCGTACAAGCGATTTTAATTGGCCTCCGCGTTCACCGGATTTAACCGCTTCAGACTGTTTCCTTTGGGGTTATTTGAAAGGAAAAGTCTATATTAATAAGCCTCGAACCATACAGCAATTAAGAAATAATATACGCGACGAAATCAACAACATAACACCTGAAGTTTTGCGAAAGGTTATGGAAAATGTTTTGAAAAGAGCACGAATATGCGAAGCAGAAAATGGCCACCACTTGCGAGATATAATTTTTCATAATTAAATTAAAAATATTCTCCATTAATATACTGTATTTAAAATTAAAAAAAAATTAATAATTATGTCTTAAATAAGAAGTTATAATGAACTCAAACTCCTTCGGTCATTTTGGACCAACCTGTATATTCACAAAAATCGTCACGTCCGTTAATAACTCCTAGTTCAGTTTTGAATTTCCTGGAAACCTGGGAGTGAGTTTTAATTAGCTTTAAAATATTGACGGGAAAATAATTTTTATAAATTTTAGACTGCTACAAGTGAAACAGATATGCATTATACACATACACTGCTCAAAATCGTACAGGAATATTTTAAAAATTAAGATATAAAAACAGAATATCGTGTTGTATATAAATATTATATGAGCTAAAATAATATGCGCAAAGGTTTTATCATATTATCTTGCTAACAATGGAGCGTTTGTGTTTTGTTTGCAACATCTATTTATTAGTTGTCCTAACGGCGTTATTTGTCACTTTACGTTTAACTAAATTGTAGCGTCATTTCTTGCTGCAGCGTTTAAAAACATTAAATTTTGTGTATAATTTGAGTAGTTTTATCAATGGAAAGGCGTCATTTACCGCGCGTAATTTACGTGCTATTAGCATGTTGCAAGCTAGGCGTCGTCAAGCTGAAGTTGCTTCCAAATTTCAAATTACACAAAGCGTCGTCATAAGTCACTTATGACACCGCTATGAGGATATTGGTGAAGTACGTAATCAACATCGTGGTAACAGTCGGATTACAACGGCAACATAAGACCGTTACGTCCCGATGTAAACAAACCTGCACTGCTCGGCAGATACAAAATCAGTTTAACCCAACATATGGCGTACTGATTAGCGACCAAACTATTCGCAATAAGTTACATGAGGTACATTTAAGATGTAGACGACCCTTAATAGTTCCACCTCTAACAAGAGGTAATCGCGGAGAACGCCTTTCATGGCCACAGGATCACCGAAATTGGACAAACGAACAATGGTGATATGTAATGTTTTCTGATGAGTCTAGGCATGTACAATGATTGAAGAAGAAATCGAGTTTGGAGGCAGCCAGGACGCGTAAATCATTTGAATGCAGTCCAAGAAGTCCATTCTTTCAGAGGTGATACAATCATAGTATGGGCCGGCATAAGTATTGGTGGAAGAACAGATCTCGTTTTGATTGAACGCAATATGACAGCTCAAGTTTATGTGGAACAGGTCGTTTTACCTGTCGTTATGCCATATGCAAGAGCAGTAAAAGGAAATTTGAATTTCATGCAAGATAATGCGCGACCGCATGTAGCTCGAATTGTAATGAATGTGCTAGAACAGAAACACAATTCGTTGTTAGCGTGGCCAGCTCAGTCTACGGATATGAATCCGTTAGAGCATCTGTGGGATAAGTTACAACGATCACACTAATGATCTCCGAGACCTTTTTAGAGTTCTTCAATGAGAATTGAGAGCAATACCACAAGAAGAGATTGACAATTTAATTTTAGCAACACGTAACTGTATTAGGGCAGTAATAAACAATCGTGGAGCTCATACTGATTAATAGAAGTTGCCTTTGATGATATGTTTAGGATTGCTTTTCAAATTTAAACATCGTATTTGTAAACTTAAGTAGAACTTTTTGAATTTACTTTTAATTTTGGACTCTTTTAGTTGAATTGCGCTATAAATATACAAATCTGGTCAATAAAGTTGGTTAACAATATATAATAATCTTTTTTCTTTTAATTATGTAAATATTCCTGTACGATTTTGAGCAGTGTATGTAAGTAAAGTTTGATGGAACACCTCCATAGGTATAACAAATTTTGTCCTATTAGGTGGCACCAGATAATCTAGTGACATCTGACGGGCAAAAGAGACTATGCCGAAAGTTTTTCTACTCGAAATCATCTAAATCATATATTCCCGAACACATGGATAGCAAGACCGGTTGCATGACCACCCCGATCTGTCCGTTTCAGACTTTTATTTATAAGGAATGGTTAAATATAGGGTGTATAAAAAGACGTACGACACATTAGATGACTTTAGAGAAGCTGTATTATTGAAGTTTTTAATAATATAGATACGATATAGAAACGACATCACGTGTGTTTACTCACTCTCCATTCTCCGCCATCTATATTTTCTGCCTCTTTTCTAAGAATAAAAAAAGACAACTGTATGGAGGGAGTGGGACCGTTGCCCGAATTCAACGTGTTACTTTTATTTTTAACGATATGAATGTTCTCATATGCGTCAAGATCTCTGGTGTTATTGACGGCTTTGACAAGTCTTAACCCTTTAACCGACACGTTGTGATTTGTGTGTAGAGCATGATAAATTACGCTAGATTTTTCTGGTATCTTAAATCTAATATGTGATATGTGTTCTTTATAACGAGTTACTATTTCGTTTTCGTAAGAGAGGTAAGTTTGTCGTAATTTTTAGTCTGTGAATTTTATTTTAAAGTTAGTGTATATGTGGAGGCCGTGTAAAGTTATTGCGCGTTTATATGTGTTAGCTTTACCGTACCCCATGTACGATACTTTGATTAGTGGTTTTACCTACTGACGATGACAACTTCGTTGTCGAAATTATCGTATTGTGGTAAAAGATTTTATACCTTTCTTGGGTTTTTACTTAACCACAGTCTCCAAAGAAAGACTTATTAATAATAATGGTGAACCTTTCGAAAATTTTTAGTCTTAAATACTTAACTATCTTTAATTACGTTGTTTTGTTTTAATAATTATGTTTATAATTTTGAAATTAAAGGAAAATTTTTAATAACTAAACTAATTTATCTGTATTTTATTACTAAACGCGATCTGTATCTATTCATTGTTTTCATAGCATACTACTAGAGCAGTTTCGTAATTTAAAAGAAAAAACGGCCATAATTTGTTTCTTTATCAAAATAATTATGTCAAGTAGTACATCATTTGAATCGTCGAAGGAAGGCCTTTTTTATAAAGTCATAGCCGACTATGGTTTTTGCGATGTATCCAGTTAGCCACGCATTTTTCCAAAAAACGAAAATCGTCTCTCTATCTCCACTAGTTTTCGAGATCCCCATGGTAAACATCGGGAAAAAACACCCTGTATGTAGAAAGTTATATTCCTACAACTTCTTGAGTAAACTCTTAGATAATGGTATAATATACTGAAATAATGTTGATTTTGTAGACACGTGCTGATTTTCTATAACGGATTGAATGACTGTCACTTCATTACCTTCTGTAACCATAGTTTGTGTCCTTTCATGTTTGGGGTAATTCACTGAGCCCAGCCGAATAAACCCTACCAACAAATTCTCAAAGTTCTTACTATCCGGCGTTCTACCGTTAGGGTATTCCGGTGCACACATTCTTGATGTTAATAGTGGATATTTGTCGCACGCTTTAAGAACAAATACTATGTCTATGAGTTCCACCTTCGAGAAATTAATTTTTAGTAAATAAAAGTAGGCGAAAAATAACGGGAACAAAACGGTATAATTGATAACCAATTAAAGTAATATGTAATAACTAATTATCAACAGCTGAATAATTCAAATTGCAATAAACAAGTAGTGATAATATTGTAACAAACATTAAAACGTGATGATAAAGAGAAACTATTTAATGTGGAAATTTGCAGAAGAGATTTGACGTTTCGCCAGATTCTTGGTTGTTGTTTGAAAATCATGTCCATCTAGCCACTTTGGGTGTCCCGCATATTGAATAGTATTAAAGATATTTCCCACAAAAGTGCAATATCGTTGAAAATACTATATATAAGAATTAAGTTAGTGGTACCATTTTGAAGGTAATTTTACAAGGAATTTGTTGACAATATCGAAAAATGTAGGTTCCATTTAAAAAAATCGAGAGAGAAGCGCTTATGGCTTTTCTTTCGCTAAAGGAGGAAAATTCGAAAAATTTATTAAATAAATACTATTTGTTCAAGGTTCCTCTTTCAATTACTATAGTTTGTTGCTTTAGAAGAATGTTTATTTTTTGTTTCTACTTCTTAATAAAGAAAATTTTTTCGTTTAGTTTTATGAATAATTTAATGAAAAATATTTTCAAAAAAGACGACAAAAATCGATGCGAGAGCTCGCAATCAAGTGTTATTACTAGAGAACGAACACGCTTACCACTCAGTGCAGTACTGGCGAAAGGCTGTATTTCTAAAATATTTAATTTTATTTATATAATTGGAAAACGAACGGGTGGTGATCTATAAAATTACGAAATACATATTTATTTGTTGAAAAGTTGCATTTATAAAGTTTTTAATTTTATTTATATAATTGGAAAACGAACGGGTGGTGATCTATAAAATTACGAAATACATATGTATTTGTTGAAAACTTGTATTTTTAAAGTTTTTAATTTTATTTCTATAATTGGAACATTTTTATTTGTTCATTTTGTCGTTCAAGTTGAGTAAAGGAGTATTAATATTGACTAGCAATAGTTTCTCAAGGTTTTCTTCTGTCAATTTTGTTCTCTTTGAATTAAGTACATCCTTATAAATAGAAAACGTCCTTTCTACATCGCAACTGGTTATAGGTGCATACTGGAAATATTCTTTTATTTCTTCATATTTAGCTGTTAGATTTTGTGGAATTGTCTCCATACATAATTGCTGCAATGTAATTAAATCTGGATTTCTATTAAGAATTGCTTCAAACTTTTGCCGAAAGCCACATCCGAAGTCACTTGGAATACTTTTCAAATTATTAACAGCCACATCTAATGTGGTTAATCCGTCATTTAATTTGAGATTTCGATTTTCAAAATAAGTGATTAGTTTTGGCAACTTTCCAAAATGTTCGTGAAGAAAGTACAACTGATTTTTTAAATTTGGGATTTGTGTGAGCTCCTTGCACTCACCAATACTTCTAGCATCCTCCTTTAGCAGTGTTACGAAATGTTTTAGACTATCGAAATTCTCAGCATAATAACTAGTAGCTTCCAGCCATGTTCCCCATCTAGTTATTACTGGAGTGGGAGGCAGTGACAGAGATGGAAATTTTTCCCTGAAAAGAGCTACTCTCAATGGTGCTTTTCTGAAAACTTTTTTAAAAGCTGATACAAGTCTATCAACTTCCGGAAAAGTGTCTCTGATATATTCACAGATTCTGTGGAGAGCATGTGCTACACAAGTAATATGCAGCATATTAGGATATGTTTTCTTCAATAGTCTGCCTGTTTTTTAACATATACGCAGCCCTATCACTGACAAATAAAAGTATTTTTTCTTTGTACGTGGAGTCCGAATGAAGCATTTTTTGCATATTCTCCTTAATGGTTTCAGCAACTGTTTCCGCATCAACTCTATTTATAACACTTGTTGCTATTACATATGAGTTATAGGGAATAGTTGGATGTAGTACACCAGCTACAACATTTACCACACAGCGTCCTAACATATCCACCGTTTCGTCGGCGCTTATCCATATGTATTGATTTAAAAGATGGCTTCTAATGCGTTCTACTGTTCTCGTATAGCACCTAGAAACATAATATTTGCGTAAGTTGATTCATCAGGAACATTTCGACCAGTATATTTTTGAAGAAATATTTTTAAAGTGGGGTTGCTAAGTTTATTTAATGGAATATTAGCCGCCATAAAAGTTTTACAGAGTTCAGATGTGTTTGCGATCCTAAGTGACGAATTTTTGACGATATTTTACGGATTTTGTAATAAATTTCGGAATCACTGACAATGGACATACAATCAGTATGACCGTCAATCCAACTCGCCATTGTTTTACAATGCCGTTCTCGACATTCTTCCATATCATGTCTGAAAAAGTAACTTAAACAATGCTCCAGATCTAAATAAATGAAAACTAAAAATGTGTGCGTAAGTTATTGAAACTGAACGAAATTCAATGCACACTCTTACGTCGAAATAATTGGTAGAAATAGATTCAATCAAACGATATTAAACAGGATCTATCACAAAAATTACGATGTAATTAACAGTTAAAACTATGAAAACAAGAAACTTACTCACAGCACTTTATTTATCTTACGAAATCTAAACTAATAAATAAAATACATTATAAAAACCCCGCTTCTATCTACGCTCATGAAAACACTTTAAAAAACACTATATTCTCCGAATACAATAGCTGGCTTGTCCATTGTTATCGCGGCGAGACCAGGTGTCCGAGTAAGTCAAACAAATACTTCATTGAATTACGCCGGGATGTACTGAGCGACGTTATACACAATTCCAATTGCCGATTGCGTTTTATGGAAATTGCGTCCGTTCTCTAGTTATTACAAATATTTTACTTATTTTTGGAATGAACGTTTCATTAGCATGATATTGTTTTCAATTTTTTTATTATATTTATTGAAATAAATTTAAGTGTAATGTATTACTAGTTAGTTTTCCATTTTCTTGCGTTGCACAAAGAAAAATGTTTGTCTATTTATTTAATCCTGAATTCTGATACGCCCACTGTCCAATAAGACGTGATAGAGTGGATAGTTTTGAACAGCAAACCCACTATCTTCACTGAAAATTAATTGTTATTGCAGTAAAAACCGACACGCCATACGTAGGTTGCAAAATTTCTTATTCTCGCTAATGTATGCGTATGCAAATTGAAAATTATATTTTAAAATACGCTACTGCTTGCTACTAAAAAAATTTTGTGAAAGTTTGCGAAGTAAAAGTACCAAAAAAAGTTGTACAAATAATTAAAACCAGCATTATATGCGGTATATACTAACATATACATTTTCAATAGATGAAGTTTGTCGACAAGCTTTAATATTAAGTGCCTATTTTATTTTAATATTAAGTTACCTATTTTCTCAATTTTGTTACAACCACAATAAATAAATAAAATATTTGTATTAAATCCTAAAAATTAAAAAGCTTTCTAATGTTGAAAAATCCAAAATAAACCTAAATAATTTATTTTGATATCGCGCTAATATTTAATTTTACTATATAGGACGTTAAAAAAAAGCTGTTCAGAAATTTTACCCAACAATGGTCTCTCATTAAGATAAAGAAAAAAAGTCTTAGTAAACCTACGTTCTAAAATCACTCGTTTCTGAGTTATAATTGATTTTTTTCTATTCCGGTGTCGTAAAGTGCTAATTACGATACCCCGTTGCTTGGTTACACAGTATCGTAATGTATTACTTTACCGCACTCTAATTTTTTTTAAGTTGGTCGCAAGTGTAATAAGTAACTAAATCATAGAACTAATTCGTTTTAAAAGTTAGATATGGTTAGATATGAACGTTTGACAGTGATAAAAATTATAGAGAGAATAGTAGAGATATTTACTAAAACTTTATTAGTATTAATTATACATAATAAAAGGCGTTCCACAGACTCTTGCTAAAGGAGTGTATCTATAAGTTCGTTAACAAAGCTAGACGCTATAAATACTTCTATTGAGATTACTTATCATTGTGAATACTGCAATTGTTATATACTTTTACTGTAACACTAGAAGATTCGTGAACATTAATAGATATTCTATGGCAGATTCTGGGAACACACTATATTTTGTTTGAATTCCTGCTGATTCACATTAACTAATAAATCACTGTCCATTGAATTAGAAGTTGATGGATTCTCTGTGATTTTAGTAGACGCATTAGGTGCAGTGTTAGATAGTATTTCAGCAACGTCTAATTTCTTCTTGATGGAATTATTAATGTAACCTTCAGCCACAGCGGAGATTTCCATCCTCTATGGCGCTTAATTGTAATTAAATCTCTTCCACTATTAGCCAAATATGTTACACTGGATCGTCTAAAGCAATGTCCGGTGAAGAGTTTAGGATTAGTTAGTTTCAAGTAAGTAGCAATACTTTTTGGTACATTTCCTATTGTATTAATACCTATTGGAATATTTACACAAGCCATTTCTATATTGCAGTAAAAAACGCCTGTGTAACATGACTGGGACGAAGATGATAATATTTTTTCACCAAATCAATCCATAACCTTTGAGTTATAATAAATTGTCTAGGAACATAAGTTTTAGTTTTTAGCGCGTAAACCATTATGACATCATTTTTAAACTGTATATCATCTATAATCATGTTTGTTATTTCTTCACGACGGCAAGCTCCATTAAAAATATAAGAATGACCTAACATAATTTTAATACGACTATTACAACAAAATAATGTACAAAATTAGTAAAATACTACTATAATTATGTTTTTATTACTTACTTTCATTGCGAAATATGTTTCATCATCGGCTTCTATTATAAATCGGTTAATGTGCTATATTCCTAAAATCTTCGATTTCTTAGGCTCATAGTCTTCAGACAATCTTTTTAAATATGCTATTAGTTTAAAAAATTTTGAGATATCTGCATTTTTATAAATATTCAAACAACATTTTAACATCGAATATTTGGACCACAAGGAAGATGCCTTTTTTATTTTACTTTCTTTGTCAAAATAGGCAATCGTAATGTTTTCTGTAATAGTCACGATGTTATTTTCTTTACACCAAGTTATAAATTGGTTATATTCCTTTTTATAAATGTGTCGAAATTTTTTTGCCAGAAGATTTTCCAAATTGTCTGCAATTTTCCGAATCTCTGGCGGCGTGCAATTACTTATTTCGTCCATTTTGATGTTAGATAGTTACATAAATTAGTCTAGGATTTAAATTTCAAAACACATAACAATATTTCCACTATTTGAAATGTTCAAATTATAAGTCAGTGTAACCAACGTCAAAAAATAAAATATCTAAAATATTCGTATTGAACATGACTATTATTTTAAACATTTTTTAATATTTAAAAGGCGGAATAGAAAAAATAGAAAACTCGTTCATTAGAAAACTCGCCTACGGCGCCTTTTCTAAACCTTGAACTCGTGCGCAAAAATCATGTCTTAAGAAACTTGTATCTTAATATAGTGTTATATGCTTGGTAACCTAGATCACCTGATCTGGGTGGCCAAGCATTTTAACTCCCCCGTCCTATCCATCTACCATTAAATCAATTATTTAAATAATTACGAACAATGTCCAAGCGCGCCATCATGCTTAAACCACATCTGCAACCTATCGTGAAGAGGCACATCTTCTAATAATATTGGCAAAGTGTTTCGCTGAAATTCCAGATAAATTTCAGCAGTTAAGCAATTGGGAACGATCAGTCGATCGTTTAGAATACCAAGACGAACATTAACAGAAAACCTATGCTGACTCCTTGATTCCACAAGGCGTGAGGATTTTCGTCCGCCCAAACGTGACTATTATGAAAATTAATAATGCCGTCTCTAGTAAATACAGCCTCATCGCTGAATAAAACTATAGCAGGAAAGATAAGAAAAATTTATCACTAGGCAAAATACGGTTAGGGTAAGATTCCGCATAAAGACGACGCGCCTTACAAGCAGTACCATTAGCAGCACCATACATAAAGTGAATGTCTGCCATTTCTGCATTCGTGTATCTATTCATATTCAACCTACGGCAAAAGCGAGATCGATATGATATATTGCTGTGAAATTGATATTGGGTGAGAAATAAAAATAGAATTAATAATGTATAAATTAATTAGATGTCAACTGAATAAGCAAAAAGGAATTAAAAAGAAATCAACCGAGGTCGTGTCTTTTAAATGCACCTCGTATATAATATTCCAATTTAGTATTAAGAATTTAGATGTATATTACTAAGAATTGATAAAAATAATTTAACGAGATGTCAATAAATTTTAGGTTAGCTTGATTATTAAACACTTAGAATACAAGTAAATTAATAAAACATGCTGTACGTACCAGTAATATAGTAAAAGGATACAGAATAATTTTTTCTTTGTGCATCAGTAATGTTAGTAATCACACTTAATTTAAATTCATTATATTTTTATAAATAACCTTGCTAAAACGGATGGATTAACAGAGGACGTCCAAGTCATTTAAAAAAAAATAAGAGAAACAATGATATAAGCCATCCAAACGGCAAAAACAATGGAAATACCAATAACAAGAAGCAAACAGACATTGTAAAATACAAATAATGAAAATAAACCATTGATGTTTAAAATATGTAAACAAACAAGAAACCACGTGTCAAAAGTGGAATGTATATCAAAGGCGCATGCTCAACACGATATGCAGATGCAGTAAAGAGGCACTCGAGTGAAAGCAAAGGACAAGAAAACACCATACGAACAAACTCAGAGAGAAGAAAAGGAAAACACTACGAGAAATTTTGAATGATACGTAGACAGATTTTCCGCGAAAATTTTCCTGTTCAAACGAGCATAGAAGTCGTTCCTGGAAATAACAAGATTAAAAGTTTACAATTTAATAATAAAAATTACAAATACATATTAAAATTACGACGAAAAAGAAAAATATACAAAATAAGAAAATGCCGCATAGAAATGGAACAAACAAAACTAACTAAGATAGATAAAAATACTTCTTCTTCTTCTTTCGATAGGCGTATCGCCTGTTTAGTTCCGGTTTCTTTGTAGCGGCAGTTCTTGTGAATTTGATTGCCAGCTGTCTCGCCAGCGTTTTGGTGGTCGTCCTATAGGTCTTCTTCCGTGAGGTATGTTGTTTCGTACTATTCTGGCCATTCTATCGGGAGTCATTCGGCTAACATGGTGGTTCCATTCTCTTCTTCTTTTTCGTATCCATCTGACTACGTCATCCGTTTGACACTTCTCCCTTATATCTGTATTTCTTTGCCTATCATGTAATGTGTATCCTGTTATCGTTCTTAGGGTATTCATTTCGGTTGTTCTTAGTATCCTCTTTGTTATCGTCGTTTCCGCTCTCGTCTCCGCACCATATGTCATCACCGGTCGAACGCATGTTTTGTATATCCTTGATTTGCATTCCGTACTTAGGTGTCTGTTTCTCCAGATTGGATACCTAAGGTGTCCCGATGCTGCTTTGTTTACTTGTTTCCTCACCTCATCACCCAAAAACCCTGCGCTTGTAATTTTGCACCCAAGGTATTCGATTGACATGGTTTGGTCGACGGTAGAGATAAAAATACACAGGGGTAAAAATGTTAAATAATTATAAAATTTACATAAAACCGAAATAAATGATATGAAGTGAGTACACAATTCTGGAAACAATCAAACGCAAGGAGATAAATAGGACAAGCACCGCGAAATTAGAACATTCACTGATTTATTTGCGAGAGATTCAATGCGCTACATTCATCGAGTCATTTTTGAAATTTAATTTTGATATAATTGATAATATCTAAAATTTAAGCCTGCTGACATTATATTCAGTTAAAAATAAATAGAAGTTTAAATTAATTTTAATCATTATTATTGTTATCGTTATTATTCTCATCATTATTATAAAAGCTTAATAATGTACCAGGAGGAATTTGTATGGAAAAATTAGCTTTTTTGGAGTACATAGAGTCAATTATATCAGAAAAGTGCATGTGGATCGCTATTTTAAATAATTAATTAGTCAGAAATACACGATTAAAGTGTATATCCAGATATTAGAGACTGATGAGGAGGAAGTAGGGTTTCCCGAATACCTTCGAAATCTCTGCCATTGAAATTTTAAATTTAAAGCGTTCAGTAATAAGCGTGGAAAATAATAGAATACTTATACAGTGTGATGATTATCGTTCTATTCTGTAGGAACTCGTTTTCCACTGAAATAGACTCTGAATAGCACACTCGCATTGTACAGAGATATCAGTAGACGCCAGAGATCCACATTTTAGACAGATTTAGGCTTTAAGTACTAATCTCAGCATTACGAGGGCAAATACCCCCTTTTACGTGTGAAATTCTCAAAAGTCTTTGCTTGCGAGATTCATTCGAATCAGAATTAAAAACTCCAAGACTATACGTATGTGATTCACAAAAGAATATTTGTACAACAAAACAGCTTCTTCTTGTTGTATTATTTCTTTACATTTACTTTGGACGCTAGGCCTAGTCGTGTAGAACTCAAAAAGATTGCCCTGAGATACCCAAAGATTATACAGAATCACAATAAAAATATTCTCGTGTAACTGCCCACATAATCATACATTTCATATTAAAAATATTTTAAGGCGAAACTGCACAACGAATAGCGAAAAATAAAAACTAGGATACACATTTATTGTACATGGATAACATAAGCAAAAGTCTAGCTATGCTTATGATGAAAAAAATGTAAAATCAATTATAAACTCAGAAACGACTGGTTTAAGGACCTAGGTTTACTAAGATTTTTTCTTTACCTCAATGAGAACCATTAGTGGGTGAAATTTCCAAACATTTGATTTCCAAAAATTTGAAACAACTTTTTTGAACACGCTGTGTAGTTTTAGTGTAAAAAATTAATTTTACATTAGCATCAATGAAGAATTTTTATTTCTGCGTAATTTTTATCTAACTCCTGAAACAGTACTCGTGAAAATGTTGCAAAAAGGAAATGATTCTCATTTCTATAACACAAAATGCGAAAAATTAAATAAATAATAGAAACTAGAATACAGTAACAAATAGTGGGGCATGTCTGGATAACAAGGTGGCCACATGCTCATTATTTGAAAAGAAAACTAAAAATAAACATGTAAATATAAATCGACACCACTTACAGAACAACTAGATTGAAAAGAAGGTCATCCGTCTAGGAGAGTTTTGTGATATATATTCAGTTCGAAAACAGATAATGGCATCGGAGTTATAATTCATGGAAAAAAAGCGCAAATATAGTTAGATGGATGCAGATCGTAGAATTTGGGTTATGTGTTCATAACAATCATAACACTAGCCGGCACGATTTTTATAACTGACTTAACAATCTAAAATTTTAGTATTTTGCATTGTTTTAAACATAAAAACTGTATTCTAACAAAGGGTATCACGTCACATTTTCGAAATAATATTTTGATTGAAGATTAACGTAAAATTAAAAATTAAAAAAGTAAACAAGCTCTAGCATGTTCACGGCAATTCCGTGAAGGGCTGCGGCAGTTACAAAGGATATGGCGTCACGCATTCCAGAGAGAAGTAGAGAATTCTAATAAAATAGTTATCGCGGAATATACTAGAATGTAATCTTCTGGAAACGATACGTGCAGATGTGAAGGTCGCAGCCGGCGTAGTGAGTCAGACGCGGTCTGGCAAGTGACAAACAAAATGTCACTGAACTCTCGCTTAGTGAAGCAGTGTCCCACAGGTGTTCCAGTGGTAGTAAAAATTCTCCGGACAGTTTTTGTTATGTTTGTGGATTATATGTTACAAAATCGCAAAAGAAGCCTTTAAGTCAGAGGCTCCCAAACTTTCTTTTCTCATAGACCACTTTGAAAGTTTTGCTGGTTGCGGTGGACCCCCTGCAGCTACATTTCTACCATATTCCCAAAACTCGACAAAAAATGTGAAGATTAGATCTAACTATGGAAATTTGCGTGGCGGCTGAGTTAATGGTTGATTAATAATTGATTGTGCCGTGAGTGGATGTCAAAAAAGTAAAGTTAGCCAATCAAAAAAGTGATTCCATCCAACTTTACACCTTTGACATCTACTCACAGCACAAGAAACCAATAAATTCTCACATATTTTATTGAGAAAAGTCCCCATTCGGAGTGGTAAAAATAAAAAGAAAAATAGTATATTTCCTTGTGTTGTATTTATTCAAATATGTAATTATTACACTATTAATTATTATTGTTATCATATTACATTGTAATATGGTAACAGTCGTAATATAATTAAAATTAAATATTAATAACGTAACGTAACTTTTAGTGGGAGGGATGTACTTGATGGATTGACAGCAAATTATCAATATTTGGCTTGTTTTGTTAGGAATAACCGCAAATCCCCCCGTTCTGTGATATTCAATCTGCTCCTTTTTTTTTGTTAAAAGGTTTGTAACGACACTAAAACTTTTCTCGACAAGATATGACGAGGGAAACGCTATCAAAAAGCTTTCTCGCAATTCCCCACAGTCCAGGATATTTTTCGGGTATTTCTGCCTGCAGCCAAAATGTTTGATACCCTCTTTTAAATTTCACCTTCAGTTCCTCATTAGTGCTAAGCTCGACTAGCTCCTCTTGTAATATCACATTCTCCACTTCCGTTTCATCAAGTGGATGTATGATCCATGGTGGTATGTCCATCGTCAGAATATCTTCAAATCTGATTTTAAAGTCATCATGCAGGGCAATTAAATGTTGAACGTATGTGTGAATATCCTCATCAAGGCATTCTACCTGTGACAAGTTTGAAAACTGGGAAAATTCGCGCCGACTAATATTTTGCTTCATAAATTTAAATTTTCCAAGAAAAGCTGAAATTACACCCTTCGTTTTTATTAAATTGAGGCTGTCCCCTTGTAATTGTAATAAATAGATAAATAATAAATAAAATAAAGTGCAAACACCAACATCGATTCACTTTACTTTTCTTTTCGAAATTCGGGAAACAAATGAGTAACGTTTATCCGTGGCATTCGTATTTATATCAAACAAGTTCATGCAAGATTGCAAGCACACACACCACAAGTCGTACTTCGTCCCTTTGGCACGTCTGAACAAGCATTGCGGACGGCGGCAGCGGCAGCGCTTTGCAAGTCTCGACACGTTGTACTGAATATGGAATATGCAAGTTTTTACAAGTAATAGTCGCTGAGCTTTTTAAAATATTATCTGTCTACATTGATAGGTGAACTCAAGCCAATATTTTAGTTCTTCACTATCAAAACCAGATCAATTTTCGTGGACCCCCGCTTACGAATTGTGACCCCCCCGTCGAGTCTCCCGTGGACCCCTGGGGGTCCACCTGGACCACTTTGGGAATCAATGCTTTAAGTGAATTAATTCAGAGATGAACTATTGGAGCTTTAGCCAAAATATTAGTTCTCGCACGAAGAACCGAGCTGTCGAACGTGTGTACTAATTGGGTAAAAGAAATTGTACTTTGGTAAGTAATGCTGGAGAATCAACTCTGTTTGTAATAATCTTGATTAAAAAGTTGGCATCAGGAAAATTCCGACAACGACTCGATGCCATACTCGCTCAAAAGACTATTGTAGTCTACACCACGCGGTGGATACATTCCACTAGATAGAAATAAATATACTGGTAACCCCCGTATAACACGGCATCTCCACAATACGGTTTCGCTCTAACAGGGCTCGAGAATTAGGGGAAATCCTCATGTACCATGGCATTCTTACAACACGGTTTCACTCTAACACTTGTTTTCAGAAATGGTAAAATCCCTGTTGTTCCGCGATGAGATATTTTTCATTTGAATGTTTCAGTGTATCAGATTTGTGTAAGCATATTATTAAGTCCGATATTAGCATTTTCCAATCATTTTGTTCGTGGAGTCTTAAAAAATTAATTTTTATTTAAAATGTGATAGATAAAAAAATTAAGTATGTGATGTTATTGAAACTTTTTTTAAAGAAACGTTAAATATTACTTTTTTGTAGTCCTGAACATTGCTGACTAAAAATAAAAAAGCTCCTCTTAAAAGACATTTCATCTCACTAGAACAAAAAATTGTCATTTTGGACCGTCTTAAGAGGCGGGAAAAAGTATCATATGTTGCTGAAACCTTGAATTTAAATGAAGCTACAATCGGTACCATACAAAAAAATTAACAGAAAATTAGATCCTCCGGTACTGCAGGTTGTTATACCTCGGCAAATATGACAGTTCGTCCCAGAGCACAAATTCTTGAAAAAATAGAAATGACTCTTAGTATTTGGATCCAATTTAACTCAAAAAAACGAATCCCATTGGATACCAATGTTATTAAACATAAAGCTTTAAAAATCTACAACTTTTTAAAGAAAATGGAGAATCTGCTACTAACCCAAATTTTGTTGCTAGTAAAGATTGGTTCCACTGTTTTAGAACACGCTTTTCATTACAAAACATGAAAATACAAGGAGAGACCGTATCAGCTGATACTGCATCGTCACTATCAGCTGATGATCAAAAGCTGAATTAAGTTTCAAGAGCTTCCATGGTATGTATGCGTTTATGGCGCTGATGTCTATCATGTTATAAAAAACTACAAGAGGCCATCTCTTCGTCGTCTTTTTCACGGTGTATGATCGTGTCATTTTGTCCATGTTGTCTAAGCCACCTTTTGTTTTATTGTAGTCCAGGATTACCTGAGGTTTCTTTTTTTGGCCATTTTCAACATTTTTCTCACTGTACAGAATACTCACCAACGTTACAAGCTTGCGTTTCTTTGGGCAATACGAAATAATCACCGCATCGTCTGTAAAGGAAAACACTTGACGATTTTTTGGATCAACAAATGAAGATGGCAATTCAGGCTTATTTTTACGGATCGTACCAACTAATGTTAGGTTTTTTGATAACAAATATCTTTGCAAGATTGTACGTAGTAAAGAAATTGTCGCAGGTGACATTCTTTCCAGAGTTTTCAATTTCTTCTGCTAAACGTCTTACAACTTTTTCGCCTTGGCCTTGGGCCATTAGGTTTTTAATGCCGATGGAACAGGCATTTGGTGGGAAAAAACGCCCAAAATAACGTTTATTTCAAAAAATGAGAAGATTTCTCCATGTTTTAACGTAGCAAAAGAGAGAGTAACATTACTTATGTGCAGTAACGCCTCAGGTGATCACGTGATTAAGTCCGAAATTCCAAATAGGACTTCACGAGTGCTTGGCTCAATACAATGAAATCTACAAAGATCTCTCAGCTAAAAGCAAACAACCTAAAATAACAGATTTTTTGCAAAAAAATAGAGAATGAAACTAGAGATGCTGTTAAACAAAGAGCAGAAGATATTTCGACAAAAAGAAAACGCCCGCTAGGTGATGAAGAAAACATTATGTAATATGTATGCACCCATGTACAACTTTTTATTAATTATTGTTATAATAAATAAAAGTTTCTTTTAGTTGAAAAATCAAATTAGTTTTATTTTTTTTTAATTTTGGAACCTAACCCTGTGTTCTGTATTAGATCTTTGCTTCGTACAACATGGTGTTTTTTATGAACGTAACTACCGTGTTATGCGGGGATTAGCTGTATTTCAAAAACCTCCTTCGAATTTTCTCCATCCTATTGAAAAATATTGATATTTTTTTCCAAATCAAGCACTTTCGTAATTATGGCATGAACCCATATTTCATATTCATCTAAGACTGCTGGCAAGTAAAACTTGAAAATCTTACAACAGTACAAGGGTAGTATGAAAAATAAGGTAGAAGTCACTAGCGTTTATCGATGTGTCATTAAATTATTGCAGTATGAATCAAACAGATACTGCAAAGTTATATAGTAAGAAGAAACAAGCGGTTTTCGTTTTTATTCTCCAATGCAAACATTAATACGTCCTCAAGTAAACTTGACATTTCTATTTAGTTAGAAGCTGCATATTGCATCAGAAGGCAAAATTATACATATATGTAATTCGACAATTTGTATATTTTCGTATGTGTATAGGTATGTTTGAGCAGATCACAGTGCGTTCTTCAACAACATCGTTCAATTGCTCAACAAGGAATGTTGCAAATGCGGGTACTTAAACCCGTTAATTGCATACTTATAATTCAAGTATTAATAGCATATATTTTTTGCGTAATGTCCTCGATGAATAAATACATGATTGCAACTTTTAAACTCTTGTAATTCTGACATTTTACTAAAGATACTATACGGAAAGAAATAAAGAACATAACAGCTTATCCCACGTTGGCAATAGAAGAATTATGAAGTGTTATATTACGCCTTTTGTGGATGCAATCCCTTCCACAACGAAATAATTAAATATAACTGGTGTTCAGAAACATTCGACGTCAAGTGGGCTCTGAACAAAAATCGTATATCTTTACTTAAGTATCTGACTTGTAATAATTATTAAATGTCAACTGTTGTCTGTCAAAAATTGTCAGAATCTAATATCGAAGATACTAATTTATATTTTTTAATTTTGAAAATGGTATTTACTAACGTACACAAAGCATTCATGGTTGAAGCATATTTTCGAAATGGTCAAAAGATCGATGGCCAGTGGAAGTATTCAATTCAAGCTTGTTTGGAAGAATTTCGAGATGAATTTCCCAACCTTGCTTTTGATTATAATACTTTTCAGTGTACACTAATCAGAATAGTTCCAGTTTTTCGACAAACTGGTAGTGTGGGACGCCAAGAGAGTGGTGGGCGACCAAAAGTCTGGACAGAAGAAGTGATTGGGAATGTTAGAGAAATAATGACTGATGCCCCTAAAACTTCAGGAAGAACTCTTGCTCAACAAACCGGTTTGTCAGTTGGTTCTTGCCATAAAGTTATAAAAGAAGATTTACAGTTATTCCCATATCATATAACTTGTTTGCAAGAAATCCTCGATATTGATTATTCGCGACGAGTAGTATTTTGCGAATGGTTTACAAATAATTTTAATGATGATGTCCTAGACAAAACTTTCTTTTCAGACGAAGCATGGTTTCATGTTAGTGGATATGTTAACTCGCAAAACATGAGAATGTGGAGTGATACAAAGCCCAATAATTTTTATGTTGAAGCTCCTTTACATCCTCAGAAAGTTGGTGTTTGGTGCGCTATAAGTAGAAGAAGGATTATTGGTCCATTTTTTTTAATGGTACCTTGACTGCAGAAAGATATCGACAGGAAATACTATTGCCTTTCTTTAATCAACTACGCGATGATGAACTAGCTTTGGGATACTTTCAACAAGATGGTGCTAGAGCTCACACAGCGGGGGAAGCAATGAATATGTTACAAGAAGTGTTTGGAAATCGTTTAATTAGTTTGAACAGCGATCATGAATTTCCTCCAAGATCTTGTGATCTTACACCGTGTGATTACTATTTATGGCCTTTTTTAAAAAATTCAATTTATCAAGTACCAGTGCAAGATTATATAGATCTCCAAGACAGAATTATAAATAAAATTAGTGAAATTAGAAATAGTCCCATACTGCAAAATGTATTTAGTAGCATTCGGAGGAGGTGCGTAAAATGCTTGGAAGAAGGTGGTGGACATTTTCAACATCTTTTATAATTATGGTGATTATTGTTGGTAATTCATAGAACTACAATTTATGATATTTATTATAAGGTTGTAATCTAAGGACTCTACAAACAATTTATTTGTTTCAAATTTATTTTAAGCCATTTCTTACAATAATTTATAGAATGTTAATATATTAAACTAGTACGATAAATAAACCTTTACATGTAAAGTTATTTCCTCTTAATTCTGCATTGTCTTTTTACATGTTACTACAGATTAGATGAGCTTTATTACAAAAGAATGAATAGCATATTAATTGGATTATGTAATTGTTTCCAGTTATCGCATGAAGAGGTGCTATTGTTCAGCAAGAATTCTCTAAAATATCAAAATACTTAATTTGAAATTTGCAAATTAATTACTGTTACCTTCTAAAATAATTATTTCACTAGTTTATATTAATTAATATGGCATATTAAAGTAATATATTTCGACATAAACTGACATTTGCGTGTATGATAACCTATAAAATTGTATTAAGTAAATGTATCAATCTATATCAGACATGACTTCATATTTTCAAGGACTACTTTGATTTCGAATGTTTCTGAACACCAGTTATATGATAAAATTATCGGCAAGATAGGTGCCACATTTACTACCAAATGCGGTCAAAAAAGTGACAATTTCAACCCAATGTTTAAATATGCACAAACGCAATTCACGAATTTTTGAGGCGTTATATAAATGTGGATGAAGAATGGATCCATCACTTAGCATCAGAAATTAAACAAAAGTTCGAAACAATGGACTGTCATTAGCGAACGATCACCAGAGAAGTCAAAAGGAATTCCATCTGCCAGAATGGTTATGGCTACGGTGCTTTGGGATCCGTCCTGCATAATATATTGTGATGTGAGTCATCCGATGATACGTCAGGCGAGTGATGATCTGGGGATGACATCACCCGCGGAACACACCATCAAGTTGCCTGAACCTCCGAGAAAGAGTCCAGAATTATTCTCGAATACGCATAGGCCTATATAAGCCCTCGAAGATGGAGGGAGAGAATCAGATGATCAGCAACTGGCAACGCGTATTGTGATATAAAGAAATACTGTGAAATAAATATTGATATAAATACTGTTATTATTAGTAATAGTTTTAAGTGTTATTTTATTAATATATTATGTTTAATTATCGCAGAGAGACAAGTTTTTTATAATATCTATTGGTTAATTGTAAAAGCGAAAACAATTGCAGGACCTTATTTATGCTAATTTATTTGGACCACTTCAATGCTGAATTAAAGATAAAAGTACCGTATTTGGCAAAGAAAAAGTTCATTCGTCTGCAATTTTAACCGTTGAACTGGTCGAATAACATGTCAAATTAGTATTTCATCCTCCACATTCGCCACATCTGCTCACCTGTGAGTTTTATTCCCGAACCTGAATAAATAGTTCAGCAGAGGAAGATTCGAATCGAACGAACACGTCATGTATGAAACAGGTACCTGTTTCACAAAGTTCAAAAGATACTACTTTTAGAAGGCATGAATAAGTGTATTGAATTGAAAGGCTATTATTCGGAAAAATAAAATATTTATTGTATCAACGACAGTTTTTCATTTAAAAGTCACGTTCCCGTGTACGTATTCCTGTACATAATAATTTATCATCGTGTTCTCTTCCCTTCTAATTCTAGTTTAAAGCTCCAATGAAATGGAAACGCGATATTTATGAACCGGTTAATCCAAAGGAAGGGCTCTCGAGGAAAAATTAAACGCTACTAAATCTGGCAGGAAAGTAAATTTGTTAGAACATAAATAATTGTGTAGATAAAACATAATAAATTACAAGACTTCGGATTTTATCAAAACTCAGACCAATATTACAATAAATCATGTCCTATTTTTTTCTTATTATACATAGAACTTACCATGCTTTTGTTTTTCATTTTAACACAGTAGTGGATCGTGACAATGTTGAATGGAAATCAATCGCCCCTTTTTCCCCGGCAATTTAATAAAAAGGTTTGAATCAGCTCAGTTCTTCAAGTAATTTATTACAAATTAAAAAAACATTTTTAATATAGTCAAACTGAAAAATAATTTCGAGGTTATTTATCCTACCTAAATATTGATACTTAATTGGAAGTTACTTGCTAAAGTCTCAAGTAGCCGGTAGTTTTTTTTATTTCTTTCGGAATTGCACATATTCAGTCTTTAAATAGGACATATTTAGTCTTTAAAGAACATGCATTCGAAAGGATATTTAAATTTTAAATTAAAAACTTAAAAAATAATAATTAATGAATTGTTACAATTGTTAAGTTTTAAATTAATGGACGATAATTAAGTGAATACAAAGAAAATTTATTTTTTAAAAGGTTATCAATTTTATTGATTCTAACACAAATTAAGATATATTCACATAAACGAAACAGTAAAAAGAAAAATCGGCGAGCGCTAACACTGAACGCAGGTCAGATCTTAGTTAATATAATAATATATATAGGGTTAGTTAAAAGTATGGAGACGGCGATTTATTGTCGTTAATATTCATTTTAGGGAATTATGTTCAATATAAAAGTTTGTTAAGATATTTTGATCTACATTTGTGATTATTTGTTTTTTTTTTCTTCAATTGTTTTTTAGATACGCCTGTTCGCGCATTTTTTTTTAAATGGGAACTGGTAAATTTTGCTCTTCCATTCGATAGAGGTTTTTTTTCTCTTTACAATAATATTTTTGTTTTTTTTAAATTCATTTTAATAACTTTTTTACAAGAAAAATTAAACAAATTCATAACAAAGTAAATTAAAGTAAGTGTTCAAATTGTCGTCCATTAGTAATTTGACAATGACCTAATCGATTTACAAAACCCCGAACACAGTTCTGTAAAAAATCTCGGGGAATTTCTTGTATCGTTCTGGTAATTCGGATTTGTAAGTCTTCGACGTTATCTGGCTTATCTTTGTAAACTTTGTTTTTTACGTAGCCCCAAAGAAAAAAATTTAAAGGACTTAAATCTGGCGAACGGGCTGGCCATTTAATGGTTCCTCGTCTTCCAATCCATCTGTGGGGAAAAACGTTGTCCAGATATTGACGAACATTTACACCATAATGTGATGGGGCGCCATCTTGCTGGAACCAGATACTGTCATTGGGCAGGTGTTCATTGTTTTCATGAGGATAGAGCGTAGCACAAGCAGGTATTATTTCATTTTGCAATAACTGCAAATACAGAGCCGAAGTTAAATTGTCATTGATGAAAAAGGGACCGATAATATGACCGACTAGAATGCCAACCCAAACATTAACCTTTTGGGGGTACTGCGTATGGTGCTCCAAAAACCAAGAGGGATTTTCCGATGACCGGTATCTGCAGTTATGTCTGTTTACTTCACCGGTAAGGCAAAAAGTAGCTTCGTCTGAGAAAAGAATATTGTTGACAAAACTTTCATTATTATTGCAAATATTTAACATTTCTTCAGAAAATTGTAATCTCCTATCAAAATCATCTTCCGTTAACTCGTGTACAAGGTGTACCTTATAAGGTTTATACTTTTCACTTTTTAAAAACGACACGATCGATGACTGTGAAATATTGAAATTGGCCGCTAATTGATTGGTTGATAAATGGGGATATTCAGATAAAGCCAATAAAATATCCAGTTTGTTATCATCGCTTTTTGCTGTTCTAGGTCTACCACTCCTTGGCAAATCTTTAACGCTACCCGTTTGTTCAAAGCGTCTTAAAGTTTTACCAACAACGGATTTAGAAATTGGATTTCTATTTGGATGCGTATCATTAAATAAATTACTAACGTCTTGTAAACTTCTGCGTCTATCTCCATAACCCAACATCATAAATAAGTATTTCAATTCGTTCATGTTCACTTAAACTCGCCATTGTTAATATTAACAGCAACAAATTGCACAAATGAATTATTTCTGTCAAAGATTTGACGTACACAATATCCACTGATAAAATTATGTCGCTCAAGTTTGTTTATCGCTACGCTTCTGTCTATCTGCGATGTACCGAACATCTGTTAAACACATGAACCGGTCTTTTCTTATAAAAAAGTTATTAAAATGAATTTTAAAAAACAAAAAAAAATTTGTCAAGAGAAAAAAATCTCTATCGAATGGTAGAGTAAAATTTACTAGTTTACTAGTTTACTAGTAACTAAAAAACAATTGAAGAAAAAAAAAATTCAAATATTCTCAAATGTAGATCAAAATATTCTAACAAACTTTTATATTGAACATAATTCCCTAAAATGAATATTAACGACAATAAATCGCCGTCTCCATACCTTTAACTAACCCTGTATGTATTTCCAAATATGTATTATATAATTATAGACTGCAGCGGTATAGGAAATTTAAAGTCAGTGTAACTCAGAGAACAATACTTGTTAATATTTCATTCTAATTTGAAACTATTGCATCGATTTGCGATTATGTTTAAGTTATCTTGTAGAAAAGAAGTATCGTTGGTGTTATATATTTCAGTGATCATCTTTATGTCATCCGCATATGCTAAAACTGGACAGGTGAGAGCAGCCAGAAGGTCGTTGATAAACACGAAAAGACTTTCTTATTTCTATTTTTAATTTTGTTTGTCTGATTTGAACACATATGGCAATCCTTGTCTATGCTCTAAAGCGAAAAGCATGTTCAAGGATTCCTCGAAATAATTGATGATTGATAATTGACTGTTGAAATAGTTTAAAATGTCGTCTAATGTAGACAAATCAAAATTATACCAAAAGTTATTAGAAAGTTGAAAAAAATCTCACGAACACAAAATGTACAGAAGTTAGTTAATGAAGTTTGGCGTGGTTATAAGATACAAGCAAAGCCCGACAAGGAACTCGATATTATTGTGTCTAAGAAAATTGAAGAAGAATTGCAAGTAGCAACTAGGAACCAATCGAGTCTATTAACCTTCTTTTCCAAGGTAAGTTAGCCTTCTGTTTGTTGTTAACTTGCTGTGCCCGCGCTTTTAGAGTAGATATTTTTAAAGTATCGTTACGAAATGCCAAAAAACGGAATCCTCAATAATATCGTCATATTGTCCATCTAGCCTATGCCACACAGGTCATCTTTTCAAAAAGTTACTTTAATAGTTCGTAAAAAAATTAAATAATTCTTTTTTTTAATTCAAAAAGAGCTTGAGCAGATATGTTTTCCTATTTTTTGGTGTCGTTATAAAGTCTTGATTTCATTGATTTCGATTTCAAAAATTCTACTACAGACGTGATCCGTTACGGGAGTAAGTATCATGACTTGATTTTGGATGATGGAGAGGAATTTCTTAGTCTTCCACTCAGATTAGCTCTACACTTAAATTCTTTACCTAAAGAGTTTCTACACATGCCCCACGATTATTTTTGTCCAACGGTAAAATCGAAACTATTAAGTCGAACATGCAAAATGTGTGCTCTTTATCATGCCTCTGTCAAGTCATTAAATTGTCACAGCAAGGAGATCCATAAAAATATAAACACACCAAAACAAGAGTGAGATCTATAAGAGTGGCTGCTCATCGTGCTAATGAATTGATGTGCATAGTACAAGCTTTAGATGAATACCAACATGTTGAATGGTTTGAAGAGAACGATGTCGATACCTCGAAAGAACACAAAAGTAAGCAGACACACAATATCGAGCAGCAAACAGCCAATGTTATCGAAGTGAGATAGAGTCATAGATTCAAAATGTCTTGGACTGAGGACGATTAATTTGAGTTTACCAAATTTTTAAATAGAACAAAATAAATAAATATCGTGTATATGCTAATAATATAATATTTAAACATGATGTTAATGATTTGCTTGAATAAATTGAATAAAGATCTGAGAGACGCTACACAAATTAGTCAATGTAGAACGCCCAGGAAGAAAGCCATGCTGGTTTTCGGATAAAAACTGACTAATATTTCCATAAGTTCTAGAATCCATAACTTGTTCAATGACTTTCGCAAAAGTTAGATAGAATAGGAATAGAACGATAGTTTGACAGCAATGGTTTATCTCCCTTTTTATGAACGAGACAAACTACTGCACACTTCCATAAATCAGGAAAGGTTTCTGTTTTTATGGAAAGATTCATAATCATAACTGGAGGGGTAGCAAATACAAATCTGCAATGACGTACTATAAAGCTAAGAATGCTTAGTGTAATTCTAATTATAATTACGTATCGACGCCGTTTATTAATAAATTGTTGCTTTCATGGAAAATAAAGGTTCTCGTATGTTGTGTAGGGCCATGGCTCGGTTGCTCTTTAAGGAGAAGCTACCGCTGCTTTACGATGATGTGCGATATTCTAGGCTGTGTAATTTTTCTATTTACGACAATGCAATGATCAAGATAAAAAAGAGTTTTATTAATGGAAATAATAAATGCTCATGCCGTTCGTATTTCGTAATTAAATACTTAAGTCATAGCACCTAATCCTCAAATTACCAGGTATTTTGAAATTATCAAAACCAAAATTTATTGAAGACTCGCAAAATGAAATAATCATTTAAAACGAAAAACTTTTCCATTGCTTAAGTGTTTGTACATGTAAAACAATTCCTTTTTTGTAATTTCATTTTGAACCAACACATTACATACGGAACCCACGAAACTTTTCCTTTGTTTGAATATTTTAATTTTATTAGCACGTCTGGTGTCGATTAGTTCATAAACCTTAACACTTAGCCAATATTTATGCAAATATTATTGTATAAGTTTATTGCGTTTTTATGTAAATAATAACAGAGGCGCTACTGCGCTGTCTTAGGACAAATACGTATCATGTCAATACAATATGACTGCAATCATTAAACAATTAAAAAAGTCTAATAAAATGTATGGCAAATTTCGTTTTTAAGATGCTCTAGTTCTCTAATAATAATGCATATATCTGACTGAGTTTTATACAGTGAAAGCAGGAACAGAATACAAAGAAAACTCGAATGAAAAGTTGCTGTATAATTAGCCATTTTCGTAAAAGTAAAATTATAAAAAACTTCCGATATTGTCGTCCCGCGATTTGGCAACATAACTGATAACGACCTATCTTACTTAAACCTTTATTGGGGGTTTGTTTGTTTACTTTTATTCCGTTGACAATAATATTCGTATTAATAAAAATGTTCAGTGTGCAACTTACGATTCATAAAAACAGTCGATTGTTATACATTTTGTCTATTCACACGTATTCGGGAAAAGCGGATTCATAGAGGCAACGTTTGTGCTGAAAATAACACCGGACATTTCCAACATTCGTTGTAAAAACAGTAAGTACTTAATAAATAAATAATAATAAATAATAAATGTTTATTATTAGTTTAGATTATGTCTTCTGATAGAACGCGAGAGAGTAAGGGGTTGCCACCTTTGCCTTACTTCGCGTTCAAAATACTCGGTATCGGTTTGTTGTAGACGAAAAATACACTCAACGGCAAAATTAACGCATAATTTATTAAAATGCTTTTTCTTGCAATTGAAATGCTTCTATTTGACTTATTCTACTATAGAATTAACTTTAGGTGCTTTATATTTAGAATAAAATGCAAGACGGCGCCTGTGGTTAACCAAGACAGCTATTTTAATTCAATCAATCAAAGAAGTGCAGTTGATAAAGACCGTATATACGTCGTAAATGTTGTTTTTTAAAGTGGCTTCAATCATTTTGGCGTTTGTTTGTCATTATGTTCATACTTAAGCATTTTTATTTAATACGGGGCTTTTAATGTCTGATGATGCCATACAAGCCACTGCATTGCTCCAGCATGAAAGCACCCAGCTGTATGCCGCAAATATTCTTGGAGTAAACCAATCCAGCATATACCGACTTGCTAGAAGCCTTAGAGAAACTGGTGATGTAAGTAGGAGGTCAGGGTAAAGTAGAAAACGTGCTACTCTGGCGGTGGATGATAGATTTTTAACTTTAAATTGCCTTCGTGATCGCACCGCCACTGCAGTACAGCTTGGAAGCATGCTGTATGCAACTCGAGAAGTACAAGTTAGTGGGAGGATAGTACAATGAAGGCTAGAACAAGCCAATCTTTATGTCCATCGTCTTGCTAGATGCTCTATTTAATTACATCATCGGACAGCTCAGCTAGCTTTCGTTGTTTATATAACAACAATAATGTGAACGACTGGCAAAGAGTTCTCCCTACAGATGAATGTCGGTTTAGTATAAAAGGTGCTGACGGTCGACAGAGAGTATGGAGACGGCCAGGTAAACGTTTTGTGGACTGCGCGATTGTAGAAAGGAACCGATTCGGTGGTCGTTCAGTTATGGTATGGGGTGGCATTTCTCTACAGACCTAGTCATTCTTGGTAGACCTGTTCTGAATGCTCATAGGTGCATCGAAGAAGTTCTGCAAGATCATGTAGTGCCATTTGTTGTAATATGTGGCCCAGATTTTCTCCTAATGCAGGACAATACCCGACCCCACGCAGCTAATGATGTTGATATTCACCGTCTCGACTAGCCAGCTTGCAGCCCAGACTTAATAGATAGAACATCTATTATAACATCTAAAATTACATGGAAACATAGCCATGATTTTTAACAATTCCTCACCAGTAACAAGTATAAGACGGAAAGGCAATCTGTCGGAATGATAATGAAAATTATCGAACGTAGAGATTGGAATTTGAGTGTTCGAAAAAAGATTTGCAAAAGAATCTTGTAGTGAGTCAAGAATAATATAATTGTACATTAAGTTACCAGGAATTCTAGTATCAGAATAATTGAAACATACATGAGTGGGTAAAACCCCACCAGTTTTGTATAATTTAAAGGTATTTTTAATAATATAAAATATTATTAAGAATCTGGTGTGAAGAACACAAATACAGGTTCACTATTAATAATTTTTGTGAATGTGTCTGAAGTTATCCTTTCTCCAGCAGGGGAGTACCGATGAGCCTGTAGAAAGGCGAAATACGAATTTGCGTCTCTGGGGAGGGATATGTTCGGACACGTTCACAAAAAATATTAATAGTGAACCTGTATTTGTGTTCTTCACACCAGATTTTTAATAATATTTTATATTATTAAAAATACCTTTGTATTATACAAAACTGGTGGGGTTTACCTACTCATGTATGTTTCAATTATTCTGATACATTACACATGCGGTTAGTCCGTAGTATGAGTGAAGACACAAACAAAATGCAGTTTCTAAAGAGATTGGCTGTGCCACCTTTGGAAGGGCGTTGTTACTTCACATTGGTTATGTGGACGGGGCGAGGTACTTCGGCTGTCTGACAACAGGCAGCGCTGAATTTACTTCTGCGCCCGGTCTGGATAATTCTGGTGATGTGATAATGTGGTTCCTTTTTGTGAATGTGTCTGAGAATATCCTTTCTCCAGCAGGGGCGTACCGACGAGCCTGTAGAAAGGCGAAATACGTATCTACGTCTCTGGGGAGGGATATGTTCGGACACGTTCACAAAAAATATTAATAGTGAACCTGTATTTGTTTTCTCCACACCAGATTTTTAATAATATTTTATATTATTAAAAATATCTTTGTAGGAATTCTAGTTCTGCCCATTTATTATTGATAAACTAATGAAACTTATACTAATTATATAGTATTTAGAAAATTATGAATCGGAATTTAATATAAAGTGTGTTTTTTATAGAGGTATAGAACTTTGAAATGGAATAAAACAAAGATGAATTTTTTTAATTGACATGAAATTTACTTTATTCGAAAGATAATCTTCTGGCATTATAATTTAAATATGACTTCTGGCATATGACCGCCACGGCTGGCTCGGACGTAGTCTAATCTGGAGGTCCAATTTTCGATGACTTTTTCCAACATTTGTGGCCGTATATCGGCAATAACGCGGCGAATGTTGTCCTCCAAGTGGTCAATCGTTTCGGGCTTATCGGCGTAGACTAGCGACTTCACATATCCCCACAGAAAATAGTCTAGCGGCGTTAAATCGCACGATCTTGGAGGCCAATTCACGGGTCCGAAACGTGAAACTATGCGATTACCAAACGTTTCCTTCAATAAATCAATTGTGGCACGAGCTGTGTGACATGTTGCGCCGTCTTGTTGAAACCACAGCTCCTGCACATCATGGTTGTTCAATTGATGAACGAAAAAGTCAGTAATCATGGCTCTATAGCGGTCACCATTGACTGTAACGTTCTGACGGGTCTTCCTCTACGCTACGCTCTACAGCAGCAATGACTTCTTCTGTACGCACTGTACGACGTCTCTGTGGATGCGTATTATCATTTAGAGTAAACGTGGTGCGAAAACGTTCCATAGTTAAACGAATTAATTGCTCTGATGGACGATTATATTGACCGTAAAATGGACGTAGTGCGCGATACGTATTTCGAACAGAACCATGATTTTAAAAATAAATTTGCACAATTTGGAAGCGTTGTTAAGGCGTCAGTCTATTCATGCTGAAATGCCAAACCAAACTAAACATAAATCACTTGACAGCTGACAAAATGGCCGCCAGTTAAAAAAGTGTTGCCGACTTAAAGTTTCATACCTCTATAAAAAAACACCCGTTATTATCCTAATAGAGTTACTATAAACATTAACAAATAATTAGAACTTGTTTAAACAAGTTTAATCCATTTTCGAGTAAGCAAAATCTAAAATGCTAAATTTAAAAAAATTCTGATGATGAATTTTTTGGAGTATTTTTCTCGTAATCAGCGCATTAAAAATTAACAGGAACGCTACTCAGATCTTAAAGGGGGCATATCTTATTAAACGGCTAATGATTACATAGTTGATACGTTTTCTTCTTCTTCTTCTTCTGTTTTGGGTTGGACGCCAGCACGTCCAGGCACTTGAGCACACTGCTTTTTGTACTATCCCCAATATATCTCTCATTTCCACTCTGTTAGTTTTGTGTCCTCGATAAAAGCCACTATCCTCCTCAGGGGAAGTTTGAGTACCCTCGTAGGATCCAATAGATCTCTCCCGAAATTTTTCTGTCTGAGTCCCTTCAGTTTCTTACACGCGCATATTACATGAAGGCTAGTTTCCTCCTGTTTTTCACATCTCCTACAACAGGGCTCGCTAACCAAGCTCATGCTGTACAGATGCTTCCTTAAAGGACAATGTCCAGTTATTAAGCCAGTAATTATTTTAATTTCTTCTTTGTTACTACGAATTAGGTTGGCTTAAAACCTTCCGTCCAGCTCCCTTAGTAGTGTTTTAGTGTGGAGTTGACCTTCCGTTAACATCCATTTCCTTTTATGTTCTCTTTCTAGCCATAATCAGATCACCCTTTTAGCGGAATCCTTAGCGATTCCACATACAGGTTCTGGTTCTATGAAGTTCCTATTAGTACCTTCTTTGGCTAGTTCGTCGGCTATCTCATTGCCTTTAATTCCCTCATGTCCTGGCACCCATATCAGCGACACAGTGTTGTCTTGTGCCAGTTTATTGAGGATCTGTTTGCAATATTTCACCAGTTTAGACATGGATAGATGGATTCATACTGGCTTTAATAGCTGCCTGACAATCAGTCATTATGTTGATTTTTTTATTTTCGCAGCCGGCTTCCCAAATTTCCTTGGCGCAGGCTGCGACTGCAAACAATTCAGTCTGGAAAACCATCGTATGTTTTCCCAGACATATCGATATCTTCCTTCCAGGGCACATTCCGCATATGCCTGCACCTGTTCTCTGACTGGATTGTGATCCATTTGATACGTTTTATTAATTAATTATATTGGCCAGTTTACTTATATATATATATATATATATATATATATATATATATATATATATATATATAATCCAATAATCCCTTCTACCATAACACTGGTGTAGGGCGTTTATCTTCTTCGCCTTTTATAAACGTTTTCCATTCATTTCTATTCCTTGTCATGTTGTTCGCTTCTGTCCATGTTTTGCCTTTCCTTCCCAGTATTTCAGCTATGACATCATTCCATGTTGTCCTTGGCCTTCCTCATCTTTTATTTTTCATTATCCTTGCTTCCCATATCCTTCTTGTTTGTCTTGTATTTTCCATTGTATATAAATGGCCCCCTCCATCCTAACTGTCTTTGTTCAATGTATTCTAGCACTGACTGCATTTTTAAATCTTTTCGTATTTCCGAGTTTCTTATTCTGTCCATCCTTGTAACTCCTCTAACTCTTCTTAAAAACTTCATTTCTACTGCCTGTAATTTATTCTTTTGTTTTCTATTTAATATCCAGGATTCACAGCCATATGTAAATATCGGTCGGTAAATTGCCTTATATACTTTTAGTTTTGTTTCTCGGGATATCTCTTTTTTGTTAATGAAATTAATCCTCATGCTGTGGTACAGCTTTGTTGTTTTTTCTATTCTTTGATTAATCTCAGCGTCCTGGGTCCTTTTCCATCAATTCTTACTCTCAAGTACGGAAATGTTCTCACTTGTCCTATTTCAGTTCCTTCTATTACAATTTTCGTATCTACCTGTTCATCTCCCACTACCATTACTTTAGTTTTGCTCTTACTCATCGTCATTCCACTGTCTTTTGGTGTCATATTCCATGTTATTAAGTTACGTTTCAGATCTTCCTCATTGTTGGCTATAACTACTACATCGTCTGCGAATGCCCCTTCCGAAATTTCGACTGCATTCAAGTTAAGGTGTCCAACCCTGAACTTTTTACTTTTGCTTGTACACTTTTTGATAATGTCATCCATATAAACAATGAACAGCATTGGTCTCAGACTTCCCCCTTGGCGCAGTCCCTCGTTTGTTTTAAATATCTCCGATTCTAAATTGTTAGCTATTACAGCATTAGTATTGTGGTTATATATTTTCTGTATTAATCGTCTTATTTTGCTATTGACACCTCTTTCTCTTAATATATTCCATAATTTTTCTCTTGGTACTTTATCGAATGCTTTTTCCAAATCTATAAATGCTAAGAATACTTTCTACTGTTCTCTAGAGGCTTTTTGTATTATTTGTTTCACAGAGAATATTTGGTCTTGTGTGCTCCTTCCTTTTCTAAACCCACTTTGTGACTCATGTAACGTATTTTCGAGTTTTGTTCTTAGTCTTTTATCTATTATTTGCTCGAGAATCTTCATTGCAGTACTTAAAAGGGATATTCCTCTGTAATTATTGCATTCTTTCTTATTTCCCTTATTCTTGTATATTGGTACTATCAATGACTTCTTCCAATCGTTTGGTATTTCCTCTTCTCCCAGTTTACTTAATATTCATGAATATGAAACACTTCAATGCTTTTAAGATAATATCTGTTACAAAAAGGAGAGTAACCCCTAGTAAAGAAAGAAAGTTAGTTAACCGAAATATAACTTACTTAATGTTGTAGTTTATTGAATGCGCATTAATTAATTTATATATCTACAGTAATTACTAATAAATGCAGCATACTCTAATCCTTTGAAAACTAAATAATAAGAGGTAATTTACTTGCATTAGGAAGTGAAACTCTCATCTTATTTACAATTGATACAAGCAATAATTACATTTCAATCAACATACTTTTATAATTGCTTAAACCGGATACGATAAAATGGTAAAAAAAATCATAATAAAATGAATATGTTCGCTATAATGTAAACATAAAAGCAAGAAAACCATTGATATAACCTGTGTATACTCGAATAAAGGTTTAATGGTATTTTAGAAAGTTTTATATTAATAAATCTTCATCTAACAAAAATATCTCGTTTACGATGCTGTCAACGTTAAAATTTTCATTACGTGATTAATGATTTGATTAATTACACATTGTCATTTTCCTATAGTATATGCTAACTTTGCAGGAAATTCGCAGCAATTTATCAAGTATCATCCGCTTAGGAGTTTCATTGTAGAAATAACTAATTAACAGTTATTACGGGGAAAATTAAACAATGCCTTTTATCTAAAAATTTCGAGTGCATGTTCATACACTTAAAATATTATCTAATCACATAATTGCTAGGACTAATAATACTGACAGAGGAAGTCAAAATATTCTATTCTGTGAAAAGTTTCGTTAAATAATGTAATTAGAACTTGAGAAGGAATCATTAGAAACTAGAGAAAATAATGTCTATAATTAGATTTTTGTTTGTGTTTTAGTGGTAGAAACGCAAATAGTTTTCACAATAATGATTGGTTGTAGAGAATTTAGAGTACAAATCATTCTGTTACCGTACTTCATCCCTTGTTTCTTTTTTTTGATTTTAATACAATTTTAATATATTTAAATTTAAAATTTGAATAGTCTTAAAAGATAAATAGAATTTATATATTGATACAAATAAAATATAAGTACATGGAGTGATGTAACAAATTACACAGGTCTACAAAATTAAACTTTTTGACAGATGTTTTTATTTTGAAAACTGATTTTATATAATTTTGGTAGGCTGGTTTCAAAAATTCTATGCATTTATTTGTATCACGTAAGGTTTTTTTGCAAATATTAAATGAAAAAAAACGATATTTCTAAAAAAAATTATTTGTTTATTGAGTAAAAAGGTGGAATACAAGTTAAAAAAGTGGAAAAAAATACTTTACTCAGTCTTTTTTAAGTGAAATCTTTGTCTTTTTGTCAGAAAGCTGCGTTGTCCGGACATTCGGTTGTATGTTTTTAAGGGCATATCCCGTTTTAACATCCAGCAGTAGTCCCCCATCATCGTTATGCTCCATCTGCCTTGGTATCGCCGTTCCATTTCCTTAATGTCTCGGTGAAACCACTCTCCCTGTTCTTCGCTAACTGCTCCAAGATTTTCAGGAAAATAGTTCAAGTGTGAAAACAGGAAATGCACTTTCAAACTCATATTACAACCTAGACGATGAAAGTGTTGTAACATATTTTGAACAATATTTTCGTAGTTTTTGTCCTTAGAGTTCCCAAGAAATTTATCAATTACTTCTTTAAATGAAACCCAGGCGCTTTTCTCGACATTGGTCATTGTGTTTTGGAAATCCTTGTCTTTGCATAATGTTCTTATCTGCGGCCCAGCAAAAATACCTTCTTTTAACTTGGCATCGGATAAGGCTGGAAATGTCTCGCACAAATATTTAAAACACTGTCCATTTTTGTCTAAGGCTTTAACAAACTACTTCATCAAGCCAAGTTTGATATGGAGAGGAGACAGTAAAACTTTTTTAGGGTCAACCAAGCTATCTCTTAATACATTTTTGCTACCAGGTGTAAGGCTTGTTCTAGGGGGCAATTCTATTTGAGTCCAATGTCTATCCCTTGCTCGACTATCCCACTCACAAATAAAGCATGGGAATTTTGCATAACCTCCTTGTTGTCCTAGTAGCATGCACAGCACTTTAAGGTCGCCACAAAGCATCCACTGATGTTCTTGGTAGTTTATTTTCTTTAAAAGAAGTTCAAAATTTTCATACGTTTCCATTAAATGTATCCAATGGGCAACGGGAAGGCAACGGGAACCGAGGCCAGCTCGTTACCATTGTGCAATAAAACGCCTTTTAAACTACGCTTACTTGAGTCAATAAACAGGCGCCATTCTTCTTTTACACACGGCACATTTCCTAATTTTGAAATTAAGTCAGGAATATTGTTGCAATACACTAGCGGTCCGTCTTGAGTAAAATATTGATATAACTCTTTTTTGCGATCCCGGTAAAAGCTTGATGTGACGCCAGGTGCCAGTAAATGTTTCTCACGAAATCGGGAGGCTAACAATTCGGATGCATCCTTTGAAGGTGCAAATCTCTAATTAAACCATTTAGTTCGCTCTGGTTAAACACTTCGGGCTCTCTGAAATCTGGTGTGAAATGTGAGTCGTCTGGGTCGCAATTAGATTCCTCTGATTCTGTCGATATGACGTTTTCTAGTGCTTTTGGGGAGGGTAGGTATCGGCACATCTGGTCCATGAGGAACTGGTCGAAGAGCAGAGTCAAGATTGGGATACACGATTTGTTTCTTATTTTTTTCTGTTGAATCCTTGAACATTACACGAACAAAAATAACAATCATCACTGTGATTTCTAGGCTCTCGCCATACCATAGGAACACCAAAGCTTAAACATTTCTTCCTACCTTTTTGCCAGTTTCTTAATGCTTCAACGCAAACGGAACAAACAGTATGAGGCGCCCAGGACTTGTCTTGGTCGCCAATTTTTACACCAAAATAAGCGTGGTATACATTTTTCACAAACGAAGTTATAGTTTGCCTCTGCTTTACTACGACATAACTACCACAGATATAACAAAAGTTATTCGGATTGTTCACACAATGTCTTCTTTCCATATTTATATGTTCTAGAACACTTAAAATACGCAACAACGAAGACAACAAGCGCGCGGACACAGTAGCACGACGACTAACACAACCAAACTGCACATAAGCAGGTTTCAACGTTGTATTGACGCTTCTGCGCCGACTCTGTTGCTTTGCCGAGAAATCTAATATTAACCAGTGTTGCCAAATCACATTTAATTTCATAAAAATCAATTCATTTAAAAATCATGCCTAACATGGAACAAACATATTCTTGTCACATGTATGTATATTAATAAATTAACATTTTTAAGATATAGAGCGCTATAAAAAAAAATTTACGTGATAGAGCAAAAATATGGCGTTTTTTGGAATAAGGGCCCCCAAACATATACAAATTAGCAAACAGCTTTCAAACATCAAAATCACTGTAGACCTGTGTTATTTATTAATAAATGCTCTCAATAAATAATTTGGTCCAGTGCTCCAGTTAGTAAAAATGAAATTAATGGCACTTGACTTTATTCTAAAAGTATATAATTAACAAACAGCAAAACTATTTATTTTACAAGACGCTAATTTGCTTGATTTGGTGTAAATAATTTCTCATGAAGATGTAGATTCTACAAGGTGCAATAAATATAAAAAACACCCCTTTTTTAATAAGACAACACCGTAAATTCGCGCTGAAATGAAATCTAAAACGCTCTGTTTAATCATGTGTATGATGCCAACTGCAATAAATGAACTACATTAGTTTAGTTCATTTATTGCAGTTGGCATCATACACATGATTAAACAGAGCGACTAAAGAGAGACTAATAGATAGAGAATTTTATGCACTACCGAGCTATAAAGTACATTTTATGAATCACATTGGCGGGCGCAACGTGTCACATTATCGCCCACGGACTACTTTAGCGCCCGTCGGCAGTAAATTAGATTTTGCGGGCGATAAACTAGATTGTCACCATTAAATAAAAACATTATATATTAATAAAAACAGATTTATTATGTAAATTAGAATACACCAGGCAACACAAATTACATAATTTTTCCACCTGCAATTTGATATTAATAATGCAATTTGAACAATTCTTTATGGAAACGGTAGAATTTGCTGTCTCGTTTTGTTGTAATTGGCTACAAACTCCTTACAATTTATTTTACTTCTGGAAGGTATAGGCTCAAAAGAATCAGTACTCATATTCAAAATTCATTTTTAAAATTGGCACAATCTTCAGGTTCACTGAAGCGCGCAGCAGAGAGTATATTACTGTTTACAATCTTCTTGGCAATTTTCATCTTATTTGTCACAGAATCTTCAATGTGTCCTTCCGCCACAGCTGAAGCTTTCCAATCAGCATGTCGCTTTATGTTTAGAGTTGCTAAGAAACGTCTAAAACAGTGGCCAGTATAGTCTTTTGGAGTGGACAGCTTTAAATTGGTTGCTATTTTAAAAGGCATTTGACCAAATTATTCTTTCCAACTACTTGACTGGAACATTTTCCATTATTATAATACACAACAAAAACGTCTGTGATTACTACTTTTAGGGCGTAGTGAAGCGTATCTTCTATAAATATCGAGATAACTTGATAACGTCTGCCCTTTGTCAATCACACTAAAAATACGATCAATTTTAGCTATCGATGCTTGTATGGTTACTAATTCCTATATCTTGAATGTCGTCCATTGAAATATTTGCAATTCCTCTCGACGACACGCTCCACAAATATAAAAAAATAATGCAACCTACAACATACTCCGATTAACATATTGGTCGAAACTTAAAAAAGGACATATAATGTAACTTACTTTTACCATAAGATATAAATTATCTGGAGCATCGTTTAAAAATAGTTCTATTTCTTCTCTAACTAGAATTTTAGATTTTTTAGGTTTATAACCGTCCTATTTTCGTTTTAAGAAAGCTATTAATCTTGAATATTTATTGATATCTATATTATTATGCAAATTTACAGTTGCCTTCAACATTGAATAGTATGACCACATAGATGAGGTCTAACAGCATTTGGATTTTTCCAGAAAATATGCAAGAAATACATTTTCTGTATAGTTGCTGCTTTTAACATTCTATTAGGTAACAAATTCATCGTAGACGTTGTCGTACAGATTCTTTAATTTTATAGGTAATAAGCTTAATTTTGCTTCATCTGCTGCTTTAGATATTTCTGATGGCGTACTGTAAACTGTTTCTTCGTCACTACATTCCATTATAGGTGAAAAGTGCTTTACTTACAATTACAAGATATTGACAATAATAATTGCGATTACTTATTCTCGCTCTGTTGACAAAATTGTTATAGAAACATTGTATTTTATTAATTTTTAAAGACCGTATGATACCTACGATGTAAAATTTTATATAGAAAAGATGACAGACACTTAATTGACCGTATGTGGAATTTATCAGAATTATTATTTATGAAAGGATCATTAAAACGATAGTGCATAAAATTTTGTATGTATCTCTAACGTAGATAGCGTTGATGGACCTTGACGTGTTAATAGCCCTTGCCTGACGGCTCGGGATATTATTTACACGCGGCCCTTGATACATAAATAACTATAATATAATAAACAAAGGAAATAAAAATTATAAACTAAAACTTATTTTAGTTTGCAATTTTATTATACATATGACAACTGATATACAGATGTCCTTGAAGTAAATAGGCAACGTAAAAATGGAAAGATGTATCAACAAATCGTTTACTTTAACCCATAGATTATCAAAGTGGTCTATATCGACCCCCAGGGGTCGATTGAATTCTATTAATAAATGTATAAAACTCAAAATGCGTTTTTTTTTGTGACTATAGTTACTATAGTTACAAATTCAAATCTTTCAACGTGAGTAACACTATGAAACACGGCAAATGATTTACGAGACAAAGAAAGTTTGGGGACGTCTGCTTTAAACGATTATAAACAAATCTATGTATCTGACAGATTCGGGCGAAATTTGAAAATTCTTTAAAGAGTCACTCGTATCACTCATCCTCGTATGACAAACATCATTTTAATGGGCATTTGTTGATTTATATTTTCTTAAAAACGTAAGTAATCAGAAAAAAATTAAATAACATTATTAATAATAAGTGGATAAACACTACACAGTAAACTATCAATTATACTAGGAATATGACAACGTAATATTCTCCGAAGTATAGCAGCCTAACAAGATAAAAGTATGTAAATACGATTTTGAACAGGAATTTAATTACAGAACACACTTATAAGAATTTCTTTTTTATTTCTGATTAATTATAATAAAAAATTGTTGTTATAACCTAATTAAGTTATTTAATTAAAAACCAAGATCGTTCCGCAAAATGAAAATGTTGTTAATTTGTGACTATTATTTTGGAATTCAATTCAAATTAAGATATTTTATTACATTCTACCTACACAACTATAAACTATTTGTTGAGGATACATTTAATATCCTTTTGTATTATTTTAATTTCAAACATTTTTTATTGTTAAATATAAGTAAATCTAGGATATAAAATTCAAACATAACATTTCCAATTTTATAAATATTTAACGCTCATTTTCGAATATAAACCGCTGTATAACATAATTTTATTATCCTATTAAAATTATAAAACTTTATGACAATTAAACTCTTGCAGATTTACACTTAATTACACTTGCAAATTCATTACTTTATACATTAGACCGCTGTTTTTTTGGATTAGGTTATAGTGAATAAAGGGTTAAATATGTATATTCATTCTTACAACCACGTTCCCTAAATATATATATATATATTAAATTTTATTACTTTAACAAGGGACGACAGGCCCTTGTTAAAGTAATAAAGAAAGCAAAAACCGTTTTATGGTCAATAAGGTCATGGCCACAATTTTTTTTAGAACTCCAAAGATGTTATTTTTATTGGTTATTAAAAAAAGGGAAAAATTATAACTAGCCAATATAAAGTTGATTTGCAGCCGAAGGGGTGACGAAACTTCTTGGGGGGGTGGCTAGTCGAGTGATAATTAAACCAGGTTCGTCTCCACAAAGCGCCAAAAATTGTTCACACGTCTCCATCCGCACACGCATATGGAATTGCGAAAGCTATCTGGCACTAACTTTTGTCATTCGAAGGTATTCGTGTAGAATTCTGAAAACCATGCTTTCTGAAACTCCTAATGAAGCTGCTATTTGTCGCTTCTTTAAGCATACATCCTCCAGTGCCAAACACTTGGTTTTTTCAATAACATTGGAGGTGATCACGTCAACAGGCCGACCTGGACGGGGATCATCATCCAGTGATTTTCGATCATATTTAAATAATTTTGACCATTCGCAAATAGTCGCAAAGAGTATACAGCCAACAATTCTTCACGAATAATTTTTGGAGATTTTCCTTGTTTTGTCAAGAATTTTATAACTGCTCTATATTCGAGTTTGTGCATTTTGATACGTGATAACACACACTGACAGATATTAGAACTAATACTGCTGCAATTGTTTTGTAAATTGTCGAAGTCGTTACCCATGCATGATAATGAAACACTATAATGAAAAATTATATTAAAATTGAAAAGTGTCTAGTCCGGGAATATAAAAACGACCCGTCGTAACTTTATTATTTTGAAGATGTTTGATCAATTATTTTTTGTTTTGAAAATCGTGTTTATTTTAAGTTTTTTTAAATACATTGAAATATCTTCATTGGATTTCCCAGTGTACGTTTATAATCAAAATTTTGAATTTTGCTTATCCTTTATTCCAGGATATACCATAGAAACAGCTTTTTTAAAGTTAAATTTTTTGTCAGCATATTTTCAATGATTATACTGGCCTACAACCATTTTGGTGCTGGAGATTTTAGACCCGATTTTAAGTATGTCTTACATGGCGATATCAAAAATGTTACCCGTTTTCTTCTGTCAGCTCTAGTTCCCGAGAAAAAAAACACAATTCACGAAAAAATATATATTTTATTGACATTAAACATCAAGAAATTGTCTTTTGAGTGATTTTCTAGAATGAAACTGACTCGGGCAATCTCGCATGATTCCCAAGCAATAGTCAGCCATCATATGACTGTCCCACCTTCCTTGGTATCTATTCTCCATTGTTTTTAGGTCTTGGTGGAAACGTTCCCCTTGTTCTTCGCTTAGATCTCCTAAATTGTGTTGGAAATGATGTAGATGACTATTGAGATAGTGTAATTTTATACTCATATTACAGCTTAAATCTTTGAATCGCACCAGCATTTCCTCTACTAGTTCTACATACTTGTCAGCCTTATGATTTCCGAGGAAATTTTGTGCAACCGCTACAAAAGATTGCCAGGCAAGCCTCTCCACATCATTCACACAAGTCTCAAAATTAGTTCTGTCTTTCATCAATTTACGTATTTGAGGTCCATCAAAGATACCTGCTTTTAGTTTTTCAGTACTTAAACCAGGAAATTTGTGAGAAATAAACTGGAAACATTGACCATTTCTATCGAGAGCCTTAACAAATTGCTTCATTAGCCCTAATTTTATATGCAATGGCGAAAGAATGATTTTTTCTCTTGAAACTAAGGGTTCATTTATAACATTTCTTTCCCCAACAACAAGAGCATCTCTCACAGGCCAATTTTTTGCAGTCCAATGACGTGATTTAGCTCGACTGTCCCGGAGACAAATAAAACATGGGTATTTAGTATAACCACTCTGTTGACCCAATAAAAAATTAACCATCTTCAAGTCGACGCAGATCACCCAGTTATGTTCAATATATTTTATTTTTTGTAAAAGATTTGAAATTATCTCATACTCTTCTTTTACACATGTTGAGTGAGGAATTGGAACGGGAGCATATTTATTTCCATTATGTAGAAGAACTGCTTTTAGACTTCGTTTACTACTGTCGATAAAGAGACGCCATTCATTGGGCTGATAGATCGTTAAACCCATGAAAGCCAGCAAACCACTCACATTACAGCAATACACAAAATTTTCATCAGATGAAAAAAACTTCAATAACTTTCCCTCTCTCGTGCGATATGTAGACACTCGAACATCTGAGGAAAGACAATTTTTTTTCTTTTAATCTTGACGCTAGTAACTCAGCACGTTCCTTCGAAAGATTTAAGTCTCTGATGAGGTCACTAAGCTCATTCTGCGAAAATGGCTTAGGATCTGATGTTATTCCGCAGTATTGAAAGTCATTATCTACTTGGGAAGAAATAGGTATTTCAGCTTCATCCTCCTGAGATTGCTGCACTACCTGGTGAAAAGTTGTTATTGGAACATTTTCTGAATGAGGAACAGGTCTTCGTACTGAAGAAATATTGGGGTATTTCCATTTATGGCGTTTGTTTTTGCTGATGCCCACTATATTAATCATACAAACGTAACAGTCGTCATAATGATTTTCTTGTTCTCGCCATATCATAGGCACTCCAAACTTCAAAGACTTACGTTTCCCTCTCTCCCATTGTCGCAAATGTTCAACGCATATTTTACAAACACTATGAGGCACCCACACTTTATCTTGGTGTAGAATTTCAATACCGAAGTAAGCAAAATACAAACGACGCACTGTGTTTGTAATCGATTTACGCTGATTTTTCAGTATGTATTCACCACAAACATAACAAAATATATCAGGATCGTTAATACAACGTCTGGACGTACTAGCCATAATGAAATAGTAACACAAACTTTATCGATGATATTGTAATAATGACTAGTTACGAACAAGACCATAACAAGACCGACAACAATTCACAATGAGGGTAGTAGGTAAACTAGAGCTGATGAGTTAAAATGACGTATGTCAATATACTGTACATTACCTACTTTATCGACAATTCAAACAAACAGAGATGCGCCAAAAAAAAAATTTTTTTTTGTAGACTTGTGTTATTATTATTGTTATTGTTACTAAAAGTTAAGATTCAAGTTAAAGATGTAAGCATTTAGTGTGGTCAGCGAGAACAATTGTCAAACCTCGATAATTTTCATAATACAAAAAAAATATTGAATTGAACGTCGCACTTATACATCGCAAAGATATATTTCACCTATATAATTGTCTCATAATCTTCTGTAAACCAAAACTAATGATTCATGCCAGTTGAATCATTGTTAGGATGGCAACAGTTAAAGTGTGACCTCAGTCATTCATTGCTCCATTGAGAACGATAATTGGACTAATCTGAAATGTGTTTCTGAATTTTAGGTAATGGTTCAGTAAATAAAATACTATGCTAATAGTGTCCAGAATTTCGTGATCTTCATCAATGAATTTCATTAAAATCCAATGTTGTCGCAAATTATGATTTCGTCCTTTTTATTCTATAACAACACTTCGTATTCTTAAATCAAATTTAAATATTTATCTCGGAATATTATTAATTAATCAATAAATTTATTCAATGACAAAAATTAATAATAAGTAAACGCAAATTGTGGTTTTATTAATATAGAATTAGCCTGAAATAGTTTTCTATTACATCATCTTGTACTGCAGTGCACTCCAATGCTGGAATAAATTCAATATTACTGCAATTTCACGAAATAAAATTCGGTGTTCACCAGAGCTAACAATACTTATTTACTCTTAACAGAGTAAATAATATATATTGCAGTTGTAATGTAAGGAGCAGTATACAAGCAAAACAACTTCTAAATCCCTATGCAATCATGACATATAGTTCATAAAATATTTCTTTCCAGTCATATGACCAAATTTAAGGTATAAGAATACCTTAAAATGACTAACGTGTGTAGTATTACAGCCCGTTATTTATGTGTTAGAAAGAGATAAAGTACAAATTGCGATTCGCACTTTGAGCAGTACGAACTGCAAAGAAATACTTTATTAACTGTATGGTAAGTACTTCGTAGCCAATATTAGTCTATTCACAATCCATTCAAACATTGAAGAGAAAATGTATTTAAATAATAAATACTTACACAAATTAAAAAATGAATAGATTCTGGTACATAGGCGTGATATGTTATTATTAGAGAACGGACACGCTTACCACATGACGCAAAGCCCAGTGCAGTACTGGCGAAAGGCTGTATTTCTAAAATATTTAATTTTATTTATATAATTGGAAAACGAACGGGTGGTGATCTATAAAATTACGAAATACATATGTATTTGTTGAAAAGTTGTATTTTTAAAGTTTTTAATTTTATTTCTATAATTGGAACATTTTTATTTGTTCATTTTGTCGTTCAAGTTGAGTAAAGGAGTATTAATATTGACTAGCAATAGTTTCTCAAGGATTTCTTCGCAACTGGTTATAGGTGCATAGTGGAAATATTCTTTTATTTCTTCATATTTAGCCGTTAGATTTTGTGGAATTGTCTCCATACATAATTGCTGCAATGTAAATAAATCTGGATTTCTATTAAGAATTGCTTAAAACTTTTGCCGAAGGCTACATCCGAAGTCACTTAGAATACTTTTCAAATTATTAACAGCCACATCTAATGTGGTTAATACGTCATTTAATTTGAGATTTCGATTTTCAAAATAAGTGATTAGTTTTGGCAATTTTCCAAAGTGTTCGTGAAGAAAGTACAACTGATTTTTTAAATTTGGGATTTGTGTGAGCTCCTTGCACTCACCAATACTTCTAGCATCCTCCTTTAGCAGTGTTACGAAATGTTTTAGACTATCGAAATTCTCAGCATAATAACTAGTAGCTTCCAGCCATGTTCCCCATCTAGTTATTACAGGAGTGGGAGGGCAGTGACAGAGATGGAAATTTTTCCCTGGAAAGAGCTACTCTCAATGGTGCTTTTCTGAAAACTTTTTTAAAAGCTGATACAAGTCTATCAACTTCCGGAAAAGTGTCTCTGAAAAGTGTCTCTACAGATTCTGTGGAGAGCATGTGCTACACAAGTAATATGCAGCATATTAGGATATGTTTTCTTCAATAGTCTGCCTGTTTTTAACATATACGCAGCACTATCACTGACAAATAAAAGTATTTTTTCTTTGTACGTGGCGTCCGAATGAAGCATTTTTTGCATATTCTCCTTAATGGTTTCAGCAACTGTTTCCGCATCAACTCTATTTATAACACTTGTTGCTATTACATATGAGTTATAGGGAATAGTTGGATGTAGTACACCAGCTACAACATTTACCACACAGCGTCCTAACATATCCACCGTTTCGTCGGCGCTTATCCATATGTATTGATTTAAAAGATGGCTTCTAATGCGTTCTACTGTTCTCGTATAGCACCTAGAAACATAATATTTGCGTAAAGTTGATTCATCAGGAACATTTCGACCAGTATATTTTTGAAGAAATATTTTTAAAGTGGGATTGCTAAGTTTATTTAATGGAATATTAGCCGCCATAAAAGTTTTACAGAGTTCAGATGTGTTTGCGATCGTAACGAATTTTTGACGATATTTTACGGATTTTGTAAAAAATTTCGGAATCACTGACAATGGACATACAATCAGTATGACCGTCAATCCAACTCGCCATTGTTTTACAATGCCGTTCTCGACATTCTTCCATATCATGTCTGAAAAAGTAACTTAAACAATGCTCTAGATCTAAATAAATGAAAACTAAAAATGTGTGCGTAAGTTATTGAAACTGAACGAAATTCAATGCACACTCTTACGTCGAAATAATTGGTAGAAATAGATTCAATCAAACGATATTAAACAGTATCTATCACAAAAATTACGATGTAATTAACAGTTAAAACTATGAAAACAAGAAACTTACTCACAGCACTTTATTTATCTTACGAAATATAAACTAATAAATAAAATACATTATAAAAACCCCGCTTCTATCTACGCTCATGAAAACACTTTAAAAAACACTATATTCTCCGAATACAATAGCTGAGTTGTCCATTGTTATCGCGGCGAGACCAGGTGGCCGAGTAAGTCAAACAAATACTTCATTGAATTACGCCGGGATGTACTGTGCGACGTTATACACAATTCCAATTGCCGATTGCGTTTTATGGAAATTGCATCCGTTCTCTAGTTATTATAGTTCTTGAACTAAAAGAATCTAATATATCTCTGCACCGAGAATAACTGGATTAGCTCAATTTTAAGGAAATTAGTAGCGTCATCTATTTGTGGGAGATATAATTACTATGAAGTGCAGATCTTTGAAAACGATCTGAAAAAATTTCATATTTCGTTCACTCGAAGACTATAGGTTTGTTCGAACCTATCAGTTCTGAATAATTCTGAACTGTTTCAGAATTCGAAATTCGCATCATATTGCGCATGTCCGCAAGTTCCGAATGGTTCAAATTTTGACTTTGTTAAGGAGATTCGAACCCTCAAATTTAGAGAAATTCTGATAACATTAAAAACAAGAAATAACTAAACTAACGCTATCATAATTAAAAATTACTGAAAAGCCACGTCCATCAACGGAACGTACAGACGCGTTTCGCTCTTATTGAAGCTTATCAATGTACGGTATCTCGAAGACAAATATGGCTTTTCACTTCTATACTTTGTGTAAATATAGTTAACATTCTGAACTTACTGCAAATGAGAATTAATGAATATTAAATCTCATTATTGCATGTAAATGTCGCGTTATGTGATGCGTTAATAACTACAATCCGACAAACCAAGTTTGTACTAGCATGTATAACACACCTCGTCGCGACTACGACCTTCCTGGTTGTTAGGATAATTAAAAATTACTGAAAAGCCACGTCCATCAACGGAACGTACAGACGCGTTTTGCTCTTATTGAAGCTTATCAATGTACGGTATCTCGAAGACAGATATGGCTTTTCACTTCTATACTTTGTGTATATATAGTTAACATTCTGAACTTACTGCAAATGAGAATTAATCAATATTAAATCTCATTTTTGCATGTAAATGTCGCCTTATGTGATGCGTTAATAACTACAATCCGACAAACCAAGTTTGTACTAGCATGTATAACACACCTCGTCGCGACTACGACCTTCCTGGTTGTTAGGATAATTAGGACGTGGCTTTTCAGTAATTTTTAATTATCCTAACAACCAGGAAGGTCGTAGTCGCGACGATGTGTGTTATACATGCTAGTACAAACTTGGTTTGCCGGATTGTAGTTATTAACGCATCACTTAAGGCGACATTTACATGCAAAAATGAGATTTAATATTCATTAATTCTCATTTGCAGTAAGTTCAGAATGTTAACTAACGCTATCATGTTGGTCACAATGTAAAAGCGCTACGCTACATTCACATCAAGAAGTCTTTATTCGTATTTATATAGCGTTTGAACCTTCGTATTCTATACATATAATTCCGCTATCTTTCGAATAAGTCATAACAAGTTTTGGACATATTTTCCTTCAATAATAGGGAGAATAGAGATAAATGATTGTAGAAATGAAAAATTTGAAATCTTTACTGTTAACTATTGCTAATTCCAATTTAAATATATAGTTCTCAAATTTCAGATTTTTATTTTAATGAAATATTTACTATTACTATATTCCACTATACTTTAAGTTGACAATGTTTTTAGAATTAATTTATTTTGTTTGCAATAAATTCATGTATATGTATATATATATATATTGTATTTAGAGAATATAAGAATCAAATTAAGGTAAAATTTGTAGTGAAATATGTCTTAAAATAAAGGAAATTAATAACATAGAAACAGAAGAACTATACAAAATAATTTAATTAATAATATGCGAAATATAAATAAACAAAAATTTTAAAAAAAAACTATCCAACCGCAAAATATAACCACAATTCTGTTCTAAATACATCTACTCATAGCATCCACTAAAAAAACAATTTAACATTATAGTTAAATGTGGTAAAAATAGCGCGTACCGATTCAGGCATGCTCAGGACAGTTTAGAATTTCAAATATCTATTCTTTGCTGAGAACTGCGGCAACAGTGAGAACTGCGGCAACAGTTCTCGAATCTTAAATCCTTGGAAGTTCGAACAGAATACTAATAGGTTTGTTCTAGCAGCAGTAAGAAACTATTAGGTATTGTATAGCGCATGCGTGATACTAATATTGTGTTCTGGCAAGTGAAATTATTAATTTCTTGCTAACAGCAAGCTGTTCTGGCAGGCGAAAATTGTAGTTACGGATTGATTGTGGATCATCCAAACAATTCCTGGATTTTAATAAAATTTGAAATTTGGGACATGCGCATAACGCTGTAACAGGTGATGTGTATTTCAGGTCAATTCGAGTGTATTAACGAAAACGATATCACTTTCTTTTTAACGGGAATAGTGGTTTAAATTAATTAAGAATTTTTAAAAAAATATGATAATATTTATAAATATGTAATTGGTTATGGTGTCAGAATACCTAATAATCGGGAATGAGAACTATCTATATATACTTTTGCTATTTAGTATCACATTTGGGGCAGACGTCGCGCAGAATGTTGCGCTTGTTCTAGCATACTCAATTGCAAACTAATTTCAAATTAATAATTTGCTTGCACATGCGCACTACAAAAGTACATCAAACTATCAGGGATTCTGTGCTAGAACAAGCCTAATAGGTTTGTTTTGGTTCGCAATTCAGAACAGTAATAGAACTATGCAGAACTGATGCGCACAATCTTGTTAATTCTAGAACTGTTCTGAATTTGTGTGAACTCAAGAAAACCAAAAAACGTTTAAGTTTTGCTAGTGTGCCATCTAGTGGCAATTTAAACAACTTGTTTTATACGCCAAACTTTAAATAAAATTTATAAATGCTTAGGGACCATGTAAGATACACAAAAAATAAATGTCTTTGTTTGCAATAAAAGTTATAAATATAAATAATAGATTGTAAGTCGTATAAATAACAAATTATAAGTTCGACCTCCATAACCCCAAGGCGAGATTCAGGGTGGAAAACCTAACCTTTAATAATAAATGGAATAACCTAAAATTATTGCCTATTGCTAAACTTGAAATTAAAAATATGGAAAAAAGCATTACTTATTCTACTTAACATAATTTCTTATTCATTAATCGATAATCATTATTGTTTCCTAAAACTGAACATATTTATATCTTATATGGAAATAGCAGTAGGTGTTGTTACAATTCGACAAATTCTTTTTCGATTTTTTTAAACATCGATATTCATTTTTATCGATGCTAAGTATCAATAACATCAATGTTTTCCAACGATGTCCCAACTCTACCATCAACAAAGGAAAGGTTGGGATATACCAAGTGAAGAATATGAAATAATTGTTTCAGTTAATTGCCACGGACCTCGAATTATTATAAAATTATAAAATAAAATTCTATCTTATTAAGATTATGTTTGTCAAACTTAGAGCAACTTGTAGACCAACTTAGCATTAAATGTCGAAAAAGAAAAACAGTGCGCATGCCTCGAACTATTAATCCTGAACAGGAGTAAGAACAGCTAGAACGGTTCTAGAATCGTTCCGAATTAATTCTTGCAACAACCAAAACATATAATTAAAAATTCGGAACTAGTTGATATGTAACCAAAACACCAAATAACTAGTACGATTGCGCAGTAGTTCTGGAACTGTTCTGAATTGCGAACCAAAATAAACCTAATAGTTCGCGGATTTTGTAATTCTAGAACTACCTAGTTCGAACGCTTGAAAGTGCAGTTGCTATGCGCACTAGTTCTACAACTCCTAGAACTGCGGGTTCGAACAAACCTTATATGCGACACATTTAAAAGGGCGAAGAAAACAAAATAGAGGTGGTTTGTACGCTTCAGAAAATGAATAAGGAACGAAGTATCAATTCTAAGTTTTGTGTTAAAAATTTTAAAATGCTACGGAAATCCTCAGTTTTGTCATTAAACGAAATTTGTTATATTGTATATATTTATATATGTTAGATATAAGTAAATTTAGGATAAATAATCAAACTATAACATTTACAATTTTATAAATATTCGATGTGCATTTTTAAGTTTAAACCACTGTATAAAATAATTTTATTAGCATATTCAAATTATAAAACTTCTTTTAGATTCTAAGAAATTATATTTGCAAACTTATTTGCCTACTTTATAATTTAGATCGCTTCTTTTATAGCCTAGGGTTATTAGTGAATTAATTCCGTAGACGATGTTTAGTTTGACCATCTTTTGGTAAGCTCTAAATATGCACAATAGGTTCCATTAGTAAACAATGAATTTATTCGGGACTACATACTTAGATATCTCACACCAACCAATACTTGATTAGTAACGATATTTTATTATTTATTAGTAAGATAAGATCCTATCATAAACCTTGGGTATTGTTGCCTGTAGGTACCATTTCTAGGAATGAATCACAGAAAAATTCCCCGTTATGACGTCAAACAATACAATGTAGAATGAATACAAACATTCAATTATGTAATAGCCTGAAGGAGTTGTGGTATATTTCCATCTACTGGTAACAGTATCAACAGTATTAATTTAACCACAGTACAAAACATCAGCTGAACATCAAGATACACAGTCTCATATAACAGTAAAAGGAATTTAAGTTTTGAGTTTACATTGTTTCATTTGTGAGATTACCTTAATAATATTAGATTTAATAAACTAATAAGTTAGATTTAAGTTAAATTAGATTTAAGATAAATTAGATAATAGAGATAATTAGATAATAAGATAAATTAGATAATAAAGATAATTAGATTTAAGATAAATTAGATTTAAGTGTTTTTTGTTAAATAAATAAAATATTCAGAAAACACACCAAATTACAATATAACTGCCACCAATCAAAATAAATAATCAACTTATACGGAAGTTACACCCCGTGAGCAGTGGGTCACGAACCGAAATAATTTAAGGTGAATACTTTAATATTTTCGTTTTCAATTACACCTATTTCGATTTATATGACAAATAATATTGTTTAAATAAAAATATAGCTATAAATAGAAACTATGAAAACCTTGGAAAAAATATTTACTGGCCGAAAGGTTTTCGTTTCATTTTTAATGTTTACAAATTTTATTAGTAAAGATATAATGAAATTCACACCATTACGTGTTGAGTTTGTAAATAAATTACACACATACGTATTTAAGATATTTTAAAAGAAGTAATTGTATTTCTTCCAAATAATATTTCTGGATTTAATATTTGAGTACCAATAACAAAGGTTGTGTGCATTCTTGTATAAAGCGAATAACATTTTTATGACCTAACTACATACCTTTAGGGTAATCTAATAATAAAAAATATAAAAAAAGAATGCCGACTTGTGGGCATGTATTAAATTTAAAGAAAATATGAATACAAAGCAAATGAAAATGGTAATGAAAGTGGGCTAATTTATAATAAACAAACGAGATGTTAATTTCTTGCGATTCTTTAGGTATCTCGGTAGTAGTGAAACACTGTTTCATACAACATTCAGTAAAAAAATAATTAAAAAACTTTGCCACTATATAGCTTTAAATCCTGAATATATATTTCGACAACTAAGTTGTGACCATGAACAATAGAAAAAGTATTATACCCGGACCCTGGCACACCACTATATCAGCGACGTATTTACGAGGGCGGATTTATATGTAAGGTCTCTTATAACTCCATTCTGTGAGGAGTGGGGATAGAAACAAGTCTCTCGTCTACCGTCGTTGAGTAACAGTGTAATTTATCATGAGTTAGATTACTGAGATGCGTACCAAACAACGATCCGTAATAGAATTTCTAATGTTGGAAGGTTGCGCACCCATTAAAATTAACAGGGTATGGGTTGTATGGGTGTGAAGAATGTTTGCCCGTGGGTTCGATGAAAATTCAAAAGAATTCCATCAGTGCAGAAAGTCATGCTCACCATCTTCTGAGATGTCATAAAACTACTCATAACGCCTGTTACGTCATAAATCCAAATTTATTATATTGTATATATGTTAAGTATAGGTAAATCTAGGATATTGAATTCAACTATAACATTTTAATATTCGACGTTTATTTTCAAATTTAAACCACTGTAAGAACAGAATTTTATTATCATATTCAAATTGTAAAACTTTCTCTAGCTTCTAAGAAGCCAGCATCTTTTATATTTGCAAATTTATTACTTTATGATTTAGACCGCTTTCTATACTACCTAGCGTTTTTAGTAAACAAATATAATTACACAGTGTTTAATCTGACCAACTATTCTTAAGTTCATGTTTCCTAAATGGGTATTAATCAATTTCATTACTAAACAATGGAATTTATTCGGAACTATATACTTAGATTTACAACTAATACTTAATTAATAATATTTAAAGATTAGGTAAAATCCTATTGTAAACTCTGGTATTGTTGCCAGTAGGTACGATTACTAAGAATTGATCACAAAGAAATTTTCCCCAATTATGTCGTCAACCAATACAATGCATTTAGTTGTGTAATAATGGTGGATTTTTACCTACATGCAATATAATACAGAACAGTTATTAACATCAAGAGGCACCAGCCTCATTCTAACAAGTTAATTCAACAATAGATTAATTAGCAGTAAAGAATTTAATTTCAAGTTTAACATTAAGTGGTTCATTTGTAAGATTTACTTTGATAAATTAGATTTAAGTTTTTTTTGTTAAATAAATAAAATACTCAGAAAACACACCTAAGTTTCAATATAACTGCCATCAAACAAAATAAATAACGCTTATATGGAAGTTACGTCCCGTGAGCGTTGGGTCGAGATACAAATTTATACAACACCATTACATGTTCGAATAGATCATGGATAACTTGACAACTAATGTCAAGAACAGACATGTTGTTACTATAAAAATATCAAATTGTCATCCGAAAATTAGTACAAGTTCACTATGACCAACCCGTCTGAACGTCCATAGAGGTTGGAGGAGGGCATCTGTAAGATTCAAAATACTTTAAAATTACTACAATTAACACTAAGTGGATTATAAGCAATACCTGCTGTGAGTTTACCTGTGGGGCTGAAACATTTAGAAACTGTATTTCGAACGAATAATTGGAAAGCGGCAACAGGTAATGTTTTAAATAATCAATATTGAAAATATTAATCATCGAAGTTTATGATATATATGAACATTTTATTGGGAGAGTTATGATACAAGTATATCTTCTGTAAGATTCAAAATCCATTACACTGTAAATATGCTTTCTACATTTTACGAAGCTAACTATTCTAATTTTTTAATAGAAAATAGAAAATTCGCCCTTAAGCAGGATTCGGACCCACGTCTATGGTTTGCCGGACCATTGTTTTAACCACTAAGCTATTAAGGACTGTGGTTTCGAATCATTGCGGGAAGGTCTTAAGTTACATTAAGGAAACATATTGCAGTGGATTTTTCCCTGCAACATTTAGTAAACATTTTTGAAAAATATTATTTTTATAGTGTACTATTTTCAATGACAGTGTATGATTTTACTGTATGAATATTAATTGTATTTTGATTTATTTTTGAATTGTTAGGTTTTGATTTGTGCAGTTCCTGGAAGCCGTTTGGACTTGCTGGGCAATATTTTTGATAGCTGTAATTTTTTATGATTGATTGCGTGCCGCATGTATCCTCAGACACGTCTTGATATCGAAGTAAGAGAGTTGTATATTGGGAGTTAAACTTTTTTATCTTTTATTTCAATTAAATTCGGTTTTTGTTGTTGAATTCATAGTGCTTGTGATTGCTTTAATTCATTATCGAATTTATACGAGTTTGAAAACCTCGTAATTTTGATTTAATTTATCTCTTACTTGCACGTGTTCTCAAGGTTATAAAATAAGAGCTACGTAAGTTTTATTTTACATTTATAATATTATTTCTTTACTGTATGCATTTATTGAATTATTCATTGTATTAATTTATATATATTTTAATAGTAATTGAAATATAGATGACAAAGATACTTTTTTATTTCTAGTAAATTTTTTTTTAACGTTACATTCTAGAACATTTTATTTTCAAGGTTGGTTCTTTATACTTGTGGTATCGCGCAGGTCTTAGATATTTCGGTTTGACAGATTTATTCTGTTTATATTTGAGTTTGTTATTTTGGGGAGATAGAAAAAAATATCTTTGGAATTTATTAGCATTAATTTCAACGTCAGCAAATTAAGTTTACCTCTATGTGTTATTGTTATACACAGGTCTTTATACTTCATAAAGTCATTTTTCTAATTTTGTTTTTATAAACTGTAATTTGGAAACTGTGACTTTCTCTTTACCTTATTTTTAATTCTGGCGCCCATATTAACTTTTGTAGAAGAGAAGTACCACGTTTTTCCTATTGGAAACCCGGAGAAGAAAGCTGTCTCATAAAAGAAAATTAACCGATTGAGCATTAAAGTTGGACAGTGTTGTGGTGAATAGTGGTTCATTCAACTAAGAACTCACTATTCATAGCAATATGTATATTCCACTACACTCAAACTTGCTTCACAAGCTCATGGCCGTCACATTATCATGGGCACTATGTATTCTATAAACATGAATAACTAACATGCGTTACACCAGCTACCTATAATGAGTAGCGTATAGGTAGTACTGCTGACAAAGTAATATTAAAACATTTAATACTTAGAGAATGTCTAAGTATATATAAACAGGTCATTAAAATCTCATCCACAAATACCTACAAAGTTTTTAATTAACTATTTAGAAAATTAAACGCCAAATTCGTAATAAAGGCAAACAATACATTTGGAACAACATAATTAACAAATAATGAATTTCATAATAAAAAAATCAATTAATGGAATCATTACTTGGATACACACATTTCTATATGTTAATCTGTCCGGATTATAGTTATATTATAGTAGTTTATTAAATGTAAAAGACAATATTGTAAAATCGGGCTTAAGAATATTCCACCTTAATGCGACCCTGCTGTACTTACTACTGCTATTTACAGATTCCATTCTGGTAATCTTTAAAATCTCACTACCTTTATACAAGTCATTTTAAATTATCTTGACGAGAACGAAAAAACAATTAGATGTCGGTGGTATATTAAAGAAGTAATTTGGCTAACGCTACGCAATGGTACCCGATTCCAATACGAGTTTTACTTATTTTGATCTACCCGAGTTGGACTGGATAAAAAAAATGCCGTAAATATTTGCGACCGTATCAAAGGGCGAATGCGCTTTATTACCTCCATATAATGACGACCTTCTAGAGTTACTAGAACAAAACAGCGCACATCAGAAAATGTGATATGCTTTTAATTCACAAAAAAATATTACTATAATAATAATAAACCATTTCCTGATCACGAATTTGAAGGAAACGAAAACTGTTATTGAAATATCGAATATCTTTAATAAACACAGAAGGCAGGATGTTATTTTTTTAGGTTCGATATAGTATAAACTGCAATAAGAAAGAAAAGGAAGGTATGTATTTACATAGACATTCCTGAAAATCACACAAAATTACACAGTGAAGTATGCAGTCATTTATAAAAGATTTGACGTATAGTTTATTTTAGTAGCGATATATTACAAAAAAATATTATTATACCAAACTAATGGAATGATATAGACCATAAGTTGCATTTGTTTAGAACAATAAAATCTGTAAAATTTAAAAATCAAATTTAAGTAATTAAAACTAAACGTTGCAATGTTTAGTTACAAAAGGTGTGATTAGCCACATTTTCCAATGTTTAAATTGACATACGAGGCAAGCACCGTATATTCTCGGGCTGAAAATTCGAGAATCATTTTAATTTTTTAATATAATTTTCACGAAATTTCGATGTCATTGATTTATTACAACGATTAATTAATAATTCCATACACCTTCTAAATATAATCTAATGCAGGGATGCACAGACTTATAGGGAACAGGGGCAATTCGTGTAAATTATAAGCCAAGAACGGGCCACTACAAATAATACTTATTAACATAAATATTTTTATTTTTAAATAGTATGAATTACTACAAATGATAAAAATAAAAGAACATTCAAAAATGTTTGTTGTAATCATGTTATCGTAATGTAATCTAATCATTACAATATAATATTTCATGTTTTATTATTTTGATGCGTGACGTTGCATTGACCTAACAATTTTGTTTATGTTTGGCTCCACATTACTTGTCGCCACACGTAAAATTGCTTCCAGATTTTCATTTGCCAGACGGTTTAGATTTTTTGTTTTGTTAAGTTTCATCATTGAAAACGTCTGCTCACAAATATACGTCGATCCAAATAAGCTTGCGCATTTCAGTGCATTTATTCGCAACTCTTTATAAGCGGTTTTGTCAACGCAATGGTAAAAGTTGAGTAAATTACCTTCATTAAACTTGTTTCGTAAATTATCATCATTTTGCATGTCTATCAATTCCAGCTGTATTGATTCCGATGCATTTTCGGGTGAAATGTTGAAAGGATTGCTGAAAATGTCTAATAGAGGTTTAACTTTTTGAAGTCTAGAAAACCATCATGAAAAACTTGTATTAAAATATCAATTTTTTCAACATAAGCGAAATTGACATCAGTTTTATTGAATTTCTCCATAATTTTTTTGTAGTTCCGAAAATGGCTGTAATTGGCTGAATTGATTTGTGTCCTGAAAACACTCAATTTGCATTGAAAGGACGAAACATGAGTATAACGGCGAAATCAATTGATCTTTGCCTTGGAGTCGCGTATTTAAGACATTCAAATGATTTGTGATGTCTACAAGAAGCGCTAAGTCACACAGCCAATCAGGGTTGTCGAGTTCGGAGACGTCCTTTTTCTTTTGCGCCAGAAATATTTTGATTTCTTCAATCAAGTTAAGAAACCACTCTAGTGACAACCCACGACTTAGCCACCTTACTTCAGTGTAAAACAGGAGATCACCATATTGGCTTTCAATATCTTCGAGAAATTGTGTGAATTGTCGCTGATTGAGACCTCGTGATTTTAGAAATTTTACAGTAGGTACTACAACTTTCATCACATTTTCAAATCCCAATAATTTTGAACACATGTATAATGCAATGAAACTGCATTAATTCCTTGGTATCTATGTTTTAGTTTGTAAATACTCTTTTAACATAGTTATTATCCCAGATTTACTTTCCAAGGTGCTCCGTCATCGTAATTCCAGATAATTTCGTTAAATCCAAATCCATTATAAAACATTTTTCCAGAAGAGCTTTGAGCATGTCACTCCCCTTGGTTTGACTTGTCAAAGAACTCATACCAATCAGTTCTTCACTCATTTCAAAATTTCGCGTTATACCTCGTAAAAATATTAAGAGTTGGGCAGTGGAACTTATATCTGTAGATTCGTCGAGTGCTATAGAAAAATACTCAAAACTTTTCGATTTCGTAGCTAATTGCGCTTCTATATTACCTGCTAATGTGGTAAGTCTTCTTTGAACAGTCATCCGATTTAGTTGAATTTTCTCAAACCTCTCTGCATCTTTCGGCCGACAAGTTTTCGCTTTTATTCGAGATATTTCAAAGCTAACTTCAGTAGCTGTTTCAGCATCTTGAATTGGTTTTGTAAACATAGCTTGCTGGCCTATTAGTTCCCTTTGTAAAGTGGAAATTTTTTGCGTTCGATTTTCGCCGATTAATTTGGTAAAAGTATGATGCTGGGTTTCATAATGACTTTTCACATTATATTCCTTCGGAATAGAAACACTACTCTTGCATACTAAACAGACACTTTTGTTATGCGATGAAATAAAAAAGTATTTTTCGGTCCAAATATCTTGAAACTGTCGATTTTCATCTTCAACCTTACGACTACGTTTTCTACTGGGGCCTGGTTTATCCATATCAAAATTGATATTACATTGTTGTAGGTAGATGCCAAGTTCGAACGACGAAATATTTATTCTTCACAGATTACAATTCAAACAATATAACGTTCGCTTGTGAATAGTTAAAACTTAACTGCCCCGATAGCGGGCGATGCGTTGTATTTATACGAGTTAGCTAACATCGAGAACATACCACATTGTTCTGAGATAATACCGACGTGTTTCGCGAATCTTCGAGTTGGTTCGACAGATTTCTAGTCTCGTAAAAATATGCTTGGCACGACGAGGAGCATACCTGTCCTACGTAGTAAACCTGAACAAGAAAGTAGTAGGTACTTAAAGATACATATCTTACTAACAATTACAAAAGTTAGAATAAAATAAAAAGAAATATTGATTTGAATGGATTTTTACTTACTTTTGTAGTTTTTCGAACAATTTTTAAAATTCGTTGGGGGGCCGCATAAATATCGACAGTGGGCCGCGGTATGTGCATCGCTGATATAATGCTTTCCCCTCAAATTGTTGCAGTACGGCTGCTTGCAGCTCAATATCGTCATCTCCTAAGATCTTTTTCAATAGGAAAACAAAATAATAGTGACTAAGAGCTATAATAATTCAAGAACTTTAAGAATCATCGATTTTTTTCCACAATTCGAATTGTATTCATTCAGTTTTTTACATTTTTCAGGCAATGGCGCGCGCTTTTAGCTTGGATACTTTTAAAACATTAAACAGTGTCGAAGCGGGTTGCTATGAAACAATAGATTCAAGATCTTTATTTCGAAAAATAATCTGTATTTGATTTAAAAAAATTTAAATTAAAAATGTTTTTAGCTCATCCTAGCATTTACCCCAAATACAATAGTTTAATCTAAATTTGCAAGCAAAAAAAAAATTATTAATTATTAAATTTTATTAACTGATTTATTGCACGCATAAGTCTTAATTACTCAGATTATATATAATATATTGCAATGAGCCATCCGACGATACGTCAGGTATCACACGGCCTAGCACCATCTAGAAAAATGTCGATGCAGATGGATCGAGAAAATCGAACATGCGAGAGTTTTCCCTTGAATGTAGATAGCACCAAGAGGGATTTAATTCATTTAACGAATAAACGTCGTGTGATAAATAAATGCAAATAAATACTTATTGTGAAAATAAATGTCATTATTATTAGTTATTAGTTTTTTAAGTTGTTATTTAGGGTATTCTGTTTTTATTGTTAATATAATGTTTAAATTACCGTTGGTTTTATTTAAGAACCCCGGAAAGACAAGTAGTTTACAATACATATTGATGAACTAGGCAAAATAAGTATAACTAGAAGTGACTGTAGGAACTGTATAGTTCTAATAAAACGTGTTCTACGTGTTCTGCCTAGGCAACCCTTACCAAAATTGTTTCTATTATTTTCTCATTATATTTTTATATACAGTACAAATCTCTTCCCTATAGTCACCTACAAACGTGTATTAAGTATGTGTGCGTTCAAGAAGAGAGGAGTGGGGACGCACGAAGCGATGCATACATGCCATTAGTTACAGTTTACTTGTTAAGTTGGATGGTTTGCTCAACTTTTGCGAATAGTCCGTATTCACGATGGATATTTTTACCCTTGAACAAAAAAAATATGTCGTAAAACAGTATCATCTTGGTCGCAGCATAAGAGAAATTGCACGGGTATTTCAAATTAACTTTCAACGTACCATTGCGTTTGAAACGATAATTACGGGCGAAAATAGTTGAATCTATCCTAAATATTCAACCGCAAACGATTTTAAATGTTCAGAGAAACTTTTGTGACAGATTAGGACATTGCTTGTTTGCATTAGGAGACCGTTTTGAGCATACAATACATTAAATAGTTTACTTTTTATTTTTTTAATTCTAGTTTTATTTATTATGTATAGAATATAGAAGTTATTATGATTTACCGCTTTATTTATTGTTATTGTTATAGGTATATCTGGCATTGTTTTAAACGTTAAAAATATTAAAATCTTCCAAAAAGTCCACACTTGTTTGTGTTTATTATTACATAATACATAAAGTCCCTATTATTGACGGTAGTTCCACATTCATCGACGTTTATACTATGTATGTGCTTACTGCTGACATCCAAACTGATCTACAATACATATTGCAATGGATTTTTCCTTGGACAAGAAAGGAAAATGATTGAACGATATTGAACTTTTTTGTGTAGTACATTTATTAAAATTATCTATTTCATTTTGATGTTTATTAATTTCAGACGGGGATCGTTATAAATATATTTAATTTTAAGTGATGAATTTTATTATGTTTGAAATTTTGATCCATCCTCGTATATTTAGGTTGGTCAGATGATTAAAGTTGCCGCTACCCCGGATATCGTATTATTATAAAATGTGTATTTTCTGTATATTTTTGATTTTATAGTTGGTGGGGATGTCCAAGCGGATATTGGAATTTTCATTTTTGGTTAGAGATATCTAGACTTCGACAGTGACCGGGTTGTTAAAGAATAAGATATTCAATTTTGTTCTCTGTTTTAATAAAATCGGGTTGTATTTTGTTTATGCATTTATTGAGGTGCATGTAAATGTTAATTCGATTTTTGCGAGAGTTTTGTGATTATAATATGATCTTATAAGTAAGATATCTCTCACGTAGTTTTTGTATTATCAGTGCATAGATCTATGTAAGTTTGATAAAAATATTTAATTTATATAATTGATACTGCGTTTATTTCTATTATATTTCATGTATTTCTTGTAATAATTTAGATATTTGAAGTTAGTATATGGGTATTAGAGAAAATTGTCATGTTTTTGTTAGTGGAGTTTTTCTTCAAAGATAATATTCTAGAACGTTTTAAATTCAAGGTTGGATTTTTTTTATTGTGGGTTGACCTTGTCGTGTTATTTTGCGCACGACTAAAATTCAATTTTCGCGGGTTTTGAAAACTTTGTTGTTTTTGACATTTGATTGTAGGGGTTAAAGTAGAGGTCAAACTTGACAAATTTCACTAGTATTTATTAGTTTTATTTTTGTTCGAGAGTCACAGGGGGTTTTTCTCTGTGTGCGAGTCATTATTCACAAAGAGTGTTTCCTCCCATTGCTACTGTTAATGTTGCTTTAGCACCCTATACATTCGGTAAAGGGATTTTTTTTTCTTTTTTTTTCATTGATTAAAAATTAAAAATTATTTAAGTGTGACTTTTTATTGACATTTATTGTTTTACTTCCAATATAACCTGGACCAATTCTGCAAAGAACGATCCGTGAGATGGGAGTTCGTGGATTCTACTAGACTGAACAGCCGGCAACATAAGTTGTAGTGTGAATAAAAAATTAATAAGCAATTTAAAAGCAAATTCCACTGCAATATGTATGTATGCATGTATGATAAATTATGATACATACATACATACATGCTATGTGCGTCCCCACTCCTCGCTTCTTGAACGCACACATACGTAATACACGTTTGTAGGTGACCATAGGGAAGAGATTTGTACTGTATAATATCTACACGCAAATTTTATAGAAATTATGCATAGTAAATGAGGTGTCGATATATCTATTAAGTACTTCAACCAGCTGTATCGCGAATAAAGAAACTGACAAAAAGGAATTTTTCATGTCATCGTTTGGAGTTTATGTTACACCTTTATTTTTATTAGCAATTTGCCGAATATTTCTTAAATTCAGTAGACTACTGTTGGGGAACAATTTCAAGTTGATTAGAAGTTTCAGAGACTTTATCTCGTTTAAATTCCTCTTAAGAATATTAAATAATTTTCTGCATTCCCGAGACCAACATTATTTATTGATTTATTAAGAATTTACATAAAATTTCGAATATTATCTCGATATCGCTAAATTTCAGTTGACGTTTTGATCCATTAATAAATATTTGCAAGTTTTCTTTAGCAAGTTTATTGATTTTGTGTACTTTCTCTGTAAATCAATCAAGCTTAAAGTGTCAACACAAGGGCCTATACAATCAAAGTTGATATTTAATACAAGTGGCCTAGAATAACACGAATTTTAATTGACACTTTAATTTTAAGATTAATTTTGTTTCTTCTCATACATATATGAGATTATTGCACAGATTTTTTGTAACTGCCACCGTCACGTAATGTGTATGGAGCAGTTTATGCTATACAAAAATGAAGTGAAATATTTGCGGCCTTGCACAAATTAGGGTGGTCTGAAATGTTCTCGGCCTCGCCTATAGATGGCAGCACCGCTCGCGTAATTTTCTTTTCCCTTTTGATTGTCTTCAAAAAAGTAGGATCTGTGAAACTCTGGCAAAATATGGCCGATTCAGTATACACTCGCATTTCTTCAGGTTCAAGAATAAATAAAATTATAGTGGGCCAGATCAGGCGAATATGAGAGATGAGTCAGCAATTGCAAATGTTTTTCGACAAATTTAGAGGGTATAAAACAAGCGAATTAGTTGGTGCATTATTATGGTGAAACATCTTCCTTCATCATATGTGGTTGCTTTTCTCTTTTAAATCACTATTAAAATGTTCTCGCCCATAGATGGCAGCACCATTAGCATGATGTTTTTTTCCTCAAGTTGATACAATTATTAGTAGATACGATATAAAATTCGAGCCAGCAGTTTGTTGTAGGTAGTCGTTTGAATCAGTTGCGAAGCGTGTCTTGTTGGACATTTTTGAATAATGCTTGGTGCGTTAAAAAAAAGTGATTTGCTACGTCGATATGTGACAATGGAGGTAAAACAATAACTAAGGAATACTAGTCTAACTTTCTCACGAAACTGGACACAAAATTTCATAAAAACAGATGTAGCTTGCAGAAGAAATAAATCATCTTCCATCAGGACAATGCACCTGCCCACAAAAGTAACTTGGCGATGGCAAAATTAACGAATTTGTACTATGCTGGAGCATCCACTCCATATTCCAGATTGGGCTCCCTCGGTCATCCCTCTATTTCCAAAGTTCAAAATCTTTCTCGCTGATCCACGCTTATCGTTTACTCAAGAAGCATTGGAGCTGTAATCTGGGATTTTGTAGTACTTTCGGAGAAACGTTACAGGCACTGGATAATGGCACTGGAACACGTTGCATGAAACGTATTAATATTAAAAAGGATTACGTTGAAAAATAAACAATTTTTGAAAACATAAATTGTCATTTTCATTTCAGGCTACCGTTGTACATGGCGGTCAAAGTATCAAATTGTTTAGTTACCGAAGCTATAATCTGTTATTATACGGGTTGCCTACAAAGGAATCATCGGGTTTTAAAAAGCTATATTTTAGAAAGTATTAGAAATATAATATCAAGTAACACATGAAAAAAAAGAAAAAATGTCCTAGTTTTAATTCAATGCCATTGTAAATATTCTATGTGTGCACCTAGTGTCACATGACACACATCTAAACGGTAGGAAAGTTCAGTCCACATAGGCTGCAATGTCACCCTATCAGCAGCAGTAGTGCGTTCTCGAAGCTCACCCAGTGTTGCAGGTATTGGTGTCTTATAAACCACATCTTTTATATACCCCCAAAAGATAAAAACCACACACCGTAACATCGGGTGACCTGGGAAACCAGCCGAGCAATACCCAGTCCTCTATGTCACTACGCCCAATCCAACGGAGAGGAAACGTCTCGTTTCGATAACAACGCACGACGCACTTCGCCATGCCAATGAGGCGGCGCCCCATCTTGTTGGAAGATGAAGTTGTTGGAATCCTCTGTTGATTGTGGAAACAACCACAGCCGCAACATATCTAAGTATGTTATACCCGTCACACTGTTTTCATTAAAGAAAAAAGACCCGTACGTTTTTGTTTTGGAAACCGCACAGAACACGTTCGGTTTTGGAGAATCCCTTTCATGTTCCAAAAACATATGCGGATTTTCCATGGGAAGGTAAGGACTACTATTTCTTGTGACGAATGCGGTGGAGTACTCATCGACTAGCTTGAAAAAGAGAAAACCATAACAGGAAAGTATTATGTAGCATTACTGGATCAGTTGGGTATTCAAATCAAAAAACAAACGACCATATTTGGCAAAGAAAACAATAATTTTTCGCCATGACAATGCATCAGCTAATTTGGTTTGCCATTAGTTGCACAAGGTGTTTGGTCTACATTATGATTTGCTCTCACACAAACACACATTATCTGCCAGACTTTGGCCCAAATTACTTCTTGCTCCCAATCTGAAAAAGTGTCTGGCAATGTCTAAAACTGAAACCTATTTTGAAGGCATTAAACAATCTTATTATAATACAAAAGTATTTTTAATAATATAAAAAATATTATTAAAAATGGGGTGTGAAGAACACAATACAAGTTCGTATGTTTTTTGAATGTATCTTCTCCAAAGACGTAGATAAGTATTTCACATTTCTACATGTTCGTCGGTACGCCCCTGTTGGAGAAGAGACACATTCAAAACAAACATAACTACGTTACTATCTAGCCGAAATTATTCAGACAGAGCGTGAAGGAATATTCAGCGCTGTCTGTATAATAACAGCGGAACTAGTCGTGTTTTTTATAGTCGGTAACCACCGTATCTATAAAAAACTGTATTCTCGTGTCTTCACTACTTGTCAGCGTGAGCCGAATGTGTATATAACAACATAATTTGAAACATACTTGAGTGGGTAAAACCTCACTAAATTTGTATAATACAAAAGTATTTTTAATAATATAAAAAATATTATTAAAAATGGGGTGTGAAGAACACAATACAAGTTCATATGTTCTTTTGAATGTATTTTCTCCAAAGACGTAGATACGTATTTCACATTTCTACATGTTCGTCGGTACGCCCCTGTTGGAGAAGAGACACATTCAAAACAAACATAACTACGTTACTATCTAGCCGAAATTATTCAGACAGAGCGTGAAGGAATATTCAGCGCTGTCTGTATAATAACAGCCGAACTAGACGTGTTTTTTATAGTCTTATTATACTTATACGGGAGGGTATAAAGAAGCACAAGACTAAATATGAGAGTTAATTAAGACAGTATTACATAGAAAAATAAATATTTATTTTAGAAATAAAACTATTTCCTTGGTGGAGACGAACATATTTCATTCCAACTCGATCGAAAGCACCATTGTTAATTCATTACTCTTTCATAATTCAGAGTTTTTCTTCGACCAATATGTATTTTCTACGTTTTTTGTCAGAACTAAATATGTGTATTTTTATTTCAACTGTATTCCTGTAATTTGTATTTCGCCATATTCCCCTGGCTTTTATGTTTCTATTTGTATGTGTGATCCTCTCTTTGTGTGTGAGCGTATACAAAAGGGATGCACAAACTGGATCATTTAATGGAACCAGTCATTCGAACACTTTATACACAAGAACATTTATAACATGCGGGAATCCAGTAGCCAATTGAATTCGGTAGAGTTTTAAACAGTAAATATCACTGAATCGCCAGGTGAACAGGTATTCAATTGAAGTGAATATTTACACCGATTATTTCTGGTTGACTAATTATTCCATTAATTTAAGTGCAATTTCTCCGTATTTAATCAAACATATACCAATTATTGAAACTGAAATAGTAAACGGTTAGGATATAGAATTGCTTACTTAAACTTTGTCATAAAATAATATAAAAAAAATATTTATTAATATTTTATTAACCCTTTCTGTACCATAGCCGTATATATTAGTCAAAGTATGTACGGTTCCTCAGGACCACTGCCGTATATATACGACCAGGGTTGTAAGAGTTGTATGACTTTATGTAGACCATTGCCGTATATATGTGGCAGTATTAGATTTAGCGCCTTTACTAGGATCACTACCGTATCTATGTGTCGCTTCGTGCTGCATCTGTAAGCCCAATGCCGGATAAATAAGGTACCTGAAGCAGTAACTGCTGGCCGACTGCCTCATATATACGGCACATTTGCGCAACACTACAAAGTATAGTTATTGTGAATGAAATAGGTGGGGGTATCCGTGTACAAGTTGGGACATGTTTTTAGTATTAGGTAAATTGCAGTATAGAGAAGGCGAGTGTACGCTATGGCTTCAAGTACGAGTGCTTCTACAAGTTATACAAGTGGTTCTAGATGTAAAAGGAAACGTGACAATGACAATGTAGGGATTTGTGGAATGACAACAGCTGAATATGAAAGCATTTTAGCGAGTTTAGATTCTGACGAAGAACCTTTCGTTGACAGCGGCAGTGAATACGAGTCTGATCAAAATGAATCCGATGCAAGTGATGACAGCTCGGATGAAACGGAACTGGAACAAAATAATAATGTTACAGCTGATGATGATAATTCTGAAAGTAAAGAACAAAGTGCACAAAGAAGAGTTTTATCACTAAATTGGCGTAATACAGCGTTCAAGCCCACAATACATACATTCGACGATAAACATTCTGGTTTACAAGAATCTCTAGAAGACAAATCAAATACACTTAGCTATTTTCTGTTCTTTGTAAATTCAGAAGTAGTGAAGCTAATTGTAGACGAAACTAATAAATATGCTTCGGAAAATAAGGAGAACAAAAATCTAAAATGGAAAGAAATACGAGGGTTGGTTGATGGGAGAGTGACTTTTCAATGAAAAAGTTGTTTAGGGGTAAAAATATATTTTATTTTTCAACATAGTTCCCTTGCAGTTCCACACACTTAATCCAGCGGCTTTCCAATTTTTTTAAACCACCAAAAAAGTAATATTTTGGAAACTCGTCAAAATATGCATTCGTTTCGGCTATCACATCCTCATTTGTGCCGAATCTTTTTCCACGAAGCCATTTTTTCAAATTTGGGAACAAGAAGAAGTCCGACGGAGCCAGATCTGGTGAATATGGTGGATGCGGCAGTAATTCGTAACCCAATTCTTTGAATTTAGCGGATGCAATCGCGGACGAATGAGAGGGTGCGTTATCTTGATGGAACAAAATTTTCTTTTGAAATAAACGAGGTCGTTTTTTCTTTAGTTCCGTATCGAAAAGCGTCAGTAAATTAGCATAATATTGGCCAGTTATTGTGCTTCCCTTCTGTAAGTAATCAATAAAAATTACGCCTTGGCAATCCCAAAAAATGGTAGCCATAACCTTATTGGCTGAAAAAACCGTTTTTGCCTTTTTTGGAGCACGTTCTTCGGGAGAAGTCCATTGTTTTGATTGTATTTTGGCCTCTGGCGTATAGTGATGTATCCAGGTTTCATCTACGGTGACATACCGAAGAAAAAATTCTGTTGGATTACGTTTTAACAAAAGTAAACAGTCACTGGAAATTGATGCACGAGTGCGCATTTGCTCTGCAGTTAGCAAACGCGGCACCCACCTTGCGGTTAATTTTTTTAAATGTAAATGTTCGTGTAGAATATTGTGGACCCGACCGGTTGAAATGTTTACAGCATTAGCTATCTCGCGCACTTTCACCCGGCGGTCATTTTTTGCAATAGCACGGACCTTAGCTATCATTTCTTCAGTAGTTACGGTTTCTGAAGGCCCAGGACGTTCAGTATCATCCGTGGTCATATGACCAGTTTTAAAGGCAGCAAACCACTTGCAAATCATTCCATGCGAAGGAGCAGATTTACCACAATACTTATGTAACTTTTCTTCAGTGTCTTTAATGTTCTTTCCGCGTAAAAAGTAATGTTTTATTAACACACGAAATTCCTTTTTATCCATTTTTAAATAATATAATAATTTGTTTACTTTAAACGTCTGCCAAATGTCAACTAACTGACAGATCTGCATGAAATTTTGACAGTAGACGTCCAAAAGATAGCTGAAGTTAGCAATACAGTCATTATTGCGACAGTGGTGCCAACTTATGAAAAGTCACTCTCCCATCAAACCACCCTCGTAGATGAGGATGAATTTTATGTATTTTTAGCTGTTATGTTACTTACTGCACGTCATAGAAAAAATAATATGAAAGAACATTGGTCTACGGATGCACTACTTCACACACCAATATTTTCGCAGGTAATGCCCAGAAATCGTTTTTTAGCGATACTGAGCATGTTACATTTTTCAAATAACGCTGATCAGACACAAGGTGATTCTTTCCTATAAGATACGAGAATTGTTAACTAAAATGACAACCCGTTTTTCTGAATGTTTTTATCCGTTCGCAAATCTTGTGATTTACGAGAGTTTAGTTCTTTTCAAAGGACGTTTACATTTTAAACAGTACATCAAATCTAAACGCCATCGCTTCGGTATCAAACTTTTTCTTATATGTGACTGCGAAACGGGATACGTGTTAAATATCATTGTTTATACTGGTAAAACAACAGACGTAGAACTGTTTCAAGACCTAGGTATATCCGGTTCAGTTGTGGCACATCTTATAAAGCCGTATTTGGAGAAAGGCCATTCGTTGTACACAGATAATTGGTATACAAGTCCAACTTTATCAATGTACTTACATGAACACAAAACAAACTCCTGCGGAACAGTTCGTCCGAATAGGAAATGTATGCCGAATTTGACAACGAAATTAACCAAGGGCGAGACGGTCTCAACATCTACTGAGCACTTACTGGCCGGTAAATGGAAAGATCGTCGCGATGTACATATGCTTACTAGTTTTCACGAGAACAAAATAATCTCGTCGGACAAGTTGGATTTCAAGACTAAGGAACCTATCAAGAAACCAGCATGTGTTCTGGATTATAATGCAAATATGGGTGCTATAGACAAGTCGGACATGATGTTAAGTTCTACAGAATGTGTGAGAAAAACAGTAAAATGGTACATGATGGTACAAAATTATTTTTCCACATGGTGGACCTAGCCATGCTCAACGCACATGCATTGTATCAAACAGAAAATGCGAGAGAATCTTTAGAAAATTTTCAGCTGAAAATCATAAGACAGCTTATTGAGCGGTAAGTTTTAGTCAGTGAGAAAACTTTAGCTTAATAGTTTTTGTGCAATTTTAGATACAATGTACTACAGCCTAACCAAACCAGAGTAAAACCTATGACCAAAAATCCTGAGCGGCTTATTGGGCGGCCTTTTCCTGCCCTGGTACCTGATAATAAAGTACGACGATGTATAGTTTGCAGCCAAAGCACGCTTCACGCAAAGAAAAGAAGTGAGTCTAGGTACATGTGTTCAAAATGTAACATTGGTTTGTGTGTACAACCTTGTTTTGAGGTGTATCATACAAAGCACACATTTTAAATATGTATACGTACATATGCTATTTATAACAATACTATTATAAATAAATGAATTTTTGCACATTTTAATTTTTTTACACCTGACGCATATATTCGGCACGTGTCCTGGTGGCATGTAAAAAAACCTGGTCCTAGCGACATACATTGTTATTTCAAATCCGGTACTGAAAGGGTTAAACCAAAAAAAGATATTGTATTTCCAACTCTCAAAAAAAAACATTAATCAAATTTCCACGTAGAAAATTCCTGGAGCAAGTAGGCCTTTCAAAATAGTAGTAGAACTTTGGAGGAACAGATATAAATCAATTCAAAATAGGCTTCATAGAAAACTTACACCAAGAATTTCGACAATATTGGAATCTCGTCGCGCCTCGAAAGATTCAAGGGAACGTCTTTATATTTCTCTACTGGGATCTAATACAATGCAAATGTTTACTACACATAGAAAATATTATCTTGCCCAATGAACTTCTTGCATAAAATTAAAACTGTTCAAATATACTCGAAGGTCAATCCCCGTTCATAACACTCTGTTGTCCGTGATCACTTCATATGTTAAAAAGTCTGTTTGGTTACGGAGAATGCAAGATCGAAAAAGCGGCAATTAGCAACTTTAGTAAGGGTTACACAAACCACATAACAACTAGTTCAAAGTGGGTTTCATGAATGATTTCATCATTTCAAGGTGTTTGGATAGAGGACATGTAAACGATTTTTGGTGCTTTGTGAAGATGAACCAGATTTAATTATTAACAAACTTGTGACTGAAAACAAAACGTGGATTTATTAATATGATGTTATATGTCTGATGAAGCTCAGGTTGGAGCGAAACGATCGTTACAGTGTAAATTAAAAAGTGAAATTCATTAAAATTTATTTTATTTTATCTTGATAATAGTTATTAATATGACCCCAAATTGAAAGGAATATCAGGTAGCGTACCAAGTAACCCTCTCCCCATAAAGTTTAATGTGCTCCCTTCTATTACTATTATTGGAACCATGAGCTATCAGGAAATTCTTCTAAGTGGTTATAAGAAGTAAAGATTTGACGACTAAAGTCAAGAATATGTGCACTTTAATGAAACCTTTAGAGAACCTCAAAAGGGACAACTTCGCTTATAAAGTTATAAGAGGAAAAGTACTGTTAACCTAGAGTGAAAAAAAATCATTAACCTTATGTTAGTTGATATAGATACATATAAATATTAGCAGCAAAATTTAATCTGTTGAAGTTTCCAGCCTGAAAATGTTAAAGTTATTTGAATGTCAATGTTTGTGCGAAAACGACGTAAAAAATATATAATAGCTGTATTTTACATGATTTTACGAGATTATTTAAATAAAATTATGGTTGATATAACAAAAATATGTTAAAATGATATTTAAGTTATACACTAGTATATAGATATAAATAACCAAAATTATTGAAATTTGATTTGTTGTGCTTGTATTGGAAATATACATAACATAAGGTTAGCTAATGATTTTTATTAAATTCTAGGTTAACAGTACGTTTCCCCCTATAAGTTCATAAGGCAAAGTTGTTCTTTTTGAGGCTCTCTAAAGGTTCCACTAATTTTCTTCCGAAAATATTTGGTGTACATATTCTTGACATTAGCCGATTTGACTCATTGTGACCATATTTTTTTTCTTTTGAAGCTTAAAAATCACTTAGAATGACAAAATTCAGGGACGATGGCGAAATTATAGGAGATGTTGGGAAACATTTCGAGAAGAAATTAAAAGATTATTTTTGCAACGGATTAATGATGCTATAAAGGTTTTCAGGAAAAACTTTTATAAACAAAAAAGTAGTTAATCGCAGCACAAAGAGTCTATAACACAATTTTCGGGTCTGCATTATTATACGGGCCGTAAAGAGAAAACAGGCAGAAATGAAGTTCTTCGGGAGTATATCTTTATATAATTTGAAGAATACAGAAATCAGGCAGACATTAGAAGAGGGTTCATAAGAGATACTAATAACTGAAAGACATCAGATGGGATCTATCATTACGATGCCTGAAAACAGAATGACGTAGGTGGTGTAGAAAAAAAGAGCAAATAAAAAAAAGGTCCTCTTTTACAAGAAAATTCTGTTGATATAATTCATCGCGCCTCAAAACTGACGACTACATTTCTCTTATTATTTACTTTAATTTATAGCTCTAATGATGAATTTGCTCTTGTCACTATGATGCTGTAATCTGCGTATAGAAAACTTTACAAGTCTTAAGTATTCCAGGCAAATCATTTATAGAGATTATAAATGGTAGTGGACCCAGCATCGAGCCTTGCGGTACTTCATGTTACTGACGCAATATTAGACTTTCTATCTTTAAATTTGACATAATGTTGTCTGTTAACTAAGAAGGGTTTTATGGTATTATACCTATTGCCTACCCCATAATATTCAAGTTTGTTCATCAACCATGATATGGCGTACTATATCAGAAGCACGTGTAAAATTATAAAATGTAACATATAAAATATACATTTTGTATTTGTGTGTCCTATAGTATTCAAGGTTTGCAGTCTGCGGTTGTTGTCCAGCTGTAACCACGTCATTGTCACTGCTTCTTACTCTAGCAATATTTCGTCCACTCTAACAAGGGACATCCTTAGGGCTGCTACTATCGTTGAAGTTACTGCTCTGTATCAGCTCTGAGGATATCTGTGGAGTGGACGAAACGTTGACAAAGGAAGAAGTAGTGCTAAAGACGCGATTTTAGTCCCAAATCAGAAAATAAAATTATTTTTTAATATTTTTGATATAGATACCAGTATTGATATTGATCTAGTTTTGAGCATCGTTTCCGTCCACCTTTCTTCAACGTAGATATAAGTTTCTATTTTTAATTATTAGGAAAATATCCCGTTAACTAGGCAAACATTACCTATAATTTCGAAGATATTTTGAAAAGTATTATAATATTATTATGTCTCTATTTAATTAATTTATTATTATAATAACTTTTGTTGTGAAAATTATGGTTTTATCCTCTATTAATATATCAATGTCTTAACAAGTGGTCATAATACAGTATGGCTATTAATTTATAGTACTGGAACTTTCAAACTTTATTCACTTAAAATAATATGTAATATTAAATTAACACTTAAGTCCCAAGTGCTCACCATTACGTTGAACGCATCGTTCTTGCATATTTGTGACCATATCTGAAAATAGAGAAGCTGTTGCATCTGTCGTATCGCTTCTGTAATTTTCTGTTTTAACTGTTGTATTGTAAACGGAGGGTTATCTCGGAAAACACATAGTTTAAACATACCCCAAACATATGCATCCAATGATATTAAGTCCGGAGAGTGAGACGGAAAAAAAAATCGGTAAAACATGAAATTACAAACGTCTCCCGCACAAAGTTTCTTGTAGCATGTTCTATGTGGCACGTTGCCCCATCCTACTGAAAAAACTGGCTACCGAAGGGTAAAGTTTCTTGATCTTCAAAAACCTACGAAGGTCATCTACAAACGGTGTTGAGTAATATAGCGGCTTTTGATTAATAGTTACTGGACGTTCGTTTTCGTGAAGTATGGCCCAATAGTACCTAGTCCAGAAACTGCGCACCAAACGATCACTTTTTCACTATGCAATGGTATTTCTTGCACTTCGTCTGGTGGTTGGCAATCTAAAAATATATTGCTACCCCTATTTACATGACCCGACAAATGAAAATGACATTCGTCACCGTACCAGATGTTACTGATAAAGCTGGGATTATAATATTGCAGAGCAAGGATTCACAGTATTCAAGTCTTGTAGTATAATCACCCATTCTCAATTGTTGGGTCGCCTGAATAACATATGAATGGGCATTAAGATGTTTCAATATCTTCTGAAGAGTCCTCTTGTTCATATTCCATTTTGCAGAAGATCTCCGTTGACTATGACGTGGTGAATCCATAATTTGATTGAATATTCGTTCGTGATTTTCGTTGGGATTCACTGTTTTTCTTCGTCCAGCTGTACCTTTTTTCTTTGTGTAGCACACTTCCACTTCTTCTAAATGCGGTTATAATTGTCAGTACAATAGCATTATTTGGTGCCTGTTTGTGGAAATGTTCCGAAAATTGGTCGCGGACCAATTTAATGCTTTGATCATTTTGTCTACCTAAACCGTATGAGTGAAGATAGTGCTCAACTAAAGAGACATTTTCTTCGGTAGATAACATTATTTACCAAAACCAAATCTCAATGTTTATGTCAAATAACAGTGTCAATTGTTAGAGGTTTAACCACTGGAAGGCCTACTGTTTCAGTATTGTAAATTAATAGCCATTTTGTATTACGAACGCTAGTGTATCTATTCTGAAACAGCACAATAATTTTGAACAAAATGATATTTGAAACTAATAGGAACACACTTAAGTATTTATAACTATAAATGCTTAAACTTCTAATCTAATAAAAAATCTAATAAATTATTAGCGTATGTATTGGTCATTTAGCGAGTTTGCGTGTTCATGTTATGTCTAGTAATAAAACAATTCATTCCTACGCATTCGCCGAGATTGAACTAATTTGGCTCAGCACAAGGAAAACCGCGCATCCAATATATCAAATGATATTTTAATAAATAAAAAACTTCCTGGTAATAAAGAAATATTCATTTCCGAGTGAGTGATTTACCACAGATCTTGGATCAATATAGTTGTTGTTAACCGATCAAGGTTATTAATTTTAGAATGTTCGGAATGTTTGAAGAGTTTTTGCAACTTATTTACGTTTTGTTTAGTCGTGTTCCTCACGTGTTTATTAAACAGTTCAAACATGAGACAAAAATAATGTTATATGTATATCCATGAGTTAATGTTATCCTGAATTCTGATCTACTTAATTATTTTTTATTTCGTGTTTCGTGACTAATTATGAAGCATTTCTATTTACTTTAGTATTGTATTGTATTCTATTCAAAATTACTTTCTCCAAGGTTTTCTATTTTATTTATTAACCTAATTCAATATCGCTTGCAGTATTCAATACTTAAATATTTCGAAATTGTTAATTAACTTAAAATTGTAAGGCCAATTTTCTGGAAACTATATGACGATTTGACGAGAGAATGACTTTACAATGAAATACTTATTTTAGGATAAAATAATTATTTACACCACAAAGGACGTAAGTAGCTTATACCAGTCGAGGACGATTTCAAATGAGTCCGAGGCTAGTCAAAATACTTACTTCCTGCGTTGTGTATAACGGTTTATCTGCTTCCATGGCTACGGTTCACGAAATAAAGAATCAGATTTAACATTTCTTGATCAATTTATTTCGATATTGACTTATTAATTTTTTTTGACGTTACGTTAACAGACATAAGGCGCGCTCAACTCGTGTATCGATCGCTGTCATTTGCTCATGTCAGCCCGTTCAATATGGCCGATGCGATTGAAATCGATTGTGACCATTTGCATCGTAGAAATTTAATGATGCAAATTGGTGTAATCATGAATCGGTGAGTTATGCGCATAAGCGAACGAAAAAGATTTGATAAGCCACAATTCTCAATGGTCAACATGAGTGTCATCTAAATAATCTGTTCAACCCAACATCAATCGATCCAATTGTGTGCTTTGATTTTTGTTGTTGTTACTAAGGCATTGTTTATAAACATAAAAGGTGTAGTTTTGCTGGCTCTGAATTATTTACTTTTTTTCTCAAGGGTAGTAGTATGTAAATTACTTACTACCCTAACTGTCGTCAATAGCAACTAGGACTATCGCGGTAAAACAATTTAACAATAGTCTGCTTACGATAGTGGGAGCAGATAAAATATATTTTTCTGCTGTTGAACTCTATTTGATCATTTATTGTGCTGATTTCCAAGAAGGTAAGTATTTTATACCGGTTGCTACAGTTTAAACTCGACCACACAGTTGTCCTCGATGGGTAAAAGTTCCTTATCGTTCTTGATACTTAATATACTATTATTTTCCAACATAACCCACTTCTTCAAGTTTAGAATCTCTTTCCACTAAGCTATTTTTTCAAATTTGGGAAGAAGAAAATATCGTTCGGAGCTAGACCTGGTAATACTCGTATCATAATTCGACAAATTTAGCGGTTTCCATAGTGGACGAATGAGAGGGCGCTTTATTCTGATGGAACAAAAATTTTTTTTCTGAATAAATACAGTCGTTCTTTCTTCAATTTGGCATTGAAACGTGTCAGTTCTGTCAGTGTATAGGCACAGTATTGGTCAAATATTGTACTTTATTCCTTTAAACTAGGGATGCACAATGCACAGACTTATAGGGACGAATACTTATTAACACAAATATTTTTATTTTTAAATAGTATGAATTACTTCAAATGATCAAAATAAAAGAACATTCAAAAATGTTTGTTGTAATTATGTAATCGTAATGTAATCTAATCATTACAATGTAATATTTCATGTTTTATTATTTTGATGCATGACATTGCATTGACCTAACAATTTTGTTTATGTTTGGCTCCACATTATTTGTCGCCACACGTAAAATTGCTTCCAGATTTTCATTGCCAGACGGTTTCGATTTTTTGTTTTGTTAAGTTTCATCACTGAAAACGTTTGCTCACAAATATATGTACGTCGATCCAAATAAGCGGTTTTGTCAACGCAACGGTAAAAGTTGAGTAAATAACCTTCATTAAACTTGTTTCGTAAATTATCATCATTTTGCAAGTCTATCGATTCAAGCTGTATTGATACCAGTGCATTTTCGGGTGAAATGTTGAAAGGATTGCTGAAAATGTCTAATAGAGGTTTAACTTTTTTGAAGCCTAGAAAACGATCATGAAAAGCTTGTATTAAAATATCAATTTTTTTAACATAAGCGAAATTGACATCAGTTTTATTGAATTTCTCCATAATTTTTTTGTAGTTCGAAAAATGGCTGTAATTGGCTGAATTGATTTGTGTCCTGAAAAGACTCAATTTGCATTGAAAGGACGAAACATGAGAGTATAACTGCGAAATCAATTGATCTTTGCCTTGGAGTCGCTTATTTAAGACATTCAGGTGATTTGTGATGTCTACAAGAAACGCTAAGTCACACAGCCAATCAGGGTTGTCGAGTTCGGAGACGTCCTTTTTCTTTTCCGCCAGAAATATTTTGATTTCTTCAATCAAGTTAAGAAACCGCTCTAGTGACAACCCACGACTTAGCCACTTTACTTTAGTGTAAAACAGGAGATCACCATATTCGCTTCCAATATCCTCGAGAAATAGTGTGAATTGTCGGTGATTGAGACCTCGTGATTTTATAAAATTTACAGTAGGTAGTACAACTTTCATCACATTTTCAAATCCCAATAATTTTGAACAGAGGGCCTCTTGATGTATAATGCATCTAATGTATCTATGTTTTTAGTTTGTAAATACTCTTTTAACATAGTTATTATCCCAGATTTATTTCCAACCATTGAAGGTGCTCCGTCAGTCGTAATTCCAGATAATTTCGTTAAATCCAAATCCATTATAGAATATTTTTCCAGAAGAGCTTTGAGCATGTCACTCCCCTTGGTTTGACTTGTCAAAGAACTCATACCAATCAGTTCTTCACTCACTTCAAAATTTTGCGTTACACCTCGTAAAAATATTAAGAGTTGAGCAGTGGAACTTATATCTGTAGATTCGTCGAGCGCTATAGAAAAATACTCAAAACTTTTCGATTTCGTAGCTAATCGCTCTTCTATATTAGCTGCTAATGTGGTAAGTCTTCTTTGAACAGTCATCCGACTTAGTTGAATTTTCTCAAACCTCTTTGCATCTTTCGGACACCATCTTTAAAAGGCCGACAAGTTATTCGATTTATTTCAAAGCAAAGTTCAGTAGCTGTTTCAGCATCTTGAATTGGTTTTGTAAACATAGCTTGCTGGCCTATTAGTTCCCTTTGTAAAGTGGAAATTTTTTGCGTTCGATTTTCGCCGGTTAATTTGGTAAATGTATGATGCTGGGTTTCATAATGCCTTTTCACATTATATTCCTTCGGAATAGAAACACTACTCTTGCATATTAAACCGACACTTTTATTATGCGATGAAATAAAAAAGTATTTTTCGGTCCAAATATCTTGAAACTGTCGATTTTCATCTTCAACCTTACGACTACGTTTTTTTACTGGGGCCTGGTTTATCCATATCAAAATTGATATTATATTGTTACGTAGGTAGATGCCAAGTTCGAACGACGAAATATTTATTCTTCACAGATTAGAATTCAAACAATAAAAACTTAACTGCCCCGATAGCGGGCGATGCGTTGTATTTATACGAGTTACCTAACATCGAGAACCTACCACATTTTTCGGGGATAATACCGACGTGTTTCGCGAATCTTCGAGTAATCTAGATGGTTCGACAGATTTCTAGTCTCGTAACAATATGCTTGGAACGACGAGGAGCATACCTGAACAAGAAAGTAGTAGGTACTTAAAGATACATATCTTACTAACAATTACAAAAGTTAGAATAAGATAAAAAGTTAAGAAATACATACTATATTGTGTGATAACAATTGTTTTTATTATCAGTAAAATACCCAGAAACTTTTTGAAAATATATTCAGTGGTCGTAAGACAAAACGAATTTTGCAATTTTGTTTCTTGAAGTTTAGCGGTGCAGATAAGTCACTGGAAAGTAAGCTTCTCTGTAGAATGGAAACTTTGTTTAACAATAAAGTTTTAAGGGCTTTAGTGTAAGTAGATTTAAATGGAATCTCGAAAAAACTTAAGGATAGATTAAATGTTAAACGTACTAATATTTAGATATTTCTATGACATAGGAAAAGTTAAATAACTAAATAAGTATATACTTAGGACGAACAATCGTAAGAATATATTCAACGCATACACCATAAATTGAAAATATACCGTCCAGCTGTCATAAACAAGCGGCGACTTATTTTGTTACGCGAGACCCCACATATCGCAGTTTCCTTTTTCCTTTTTTCTTTTTTCGAAGGGATTGTCATTTATTTAAATGTGCTGATGGCTTTTTAAAAGGAAAAAAAAAATTCTCATGAAGAAATTGAAGACTATGTCAAAACTTTCATCAATTCCAGAGATTCAGTTTCTCAATGATATTTATGTCTTCCTTAATCGTTGGCGAAAGTGCCTTTAAGTATATAAACACTATTTTGTTTAATAAAAATTTTATTTTTTATTTAAAAAAAATTATTTAATACATACTTAACCTATTCAAGTATGTTTCAAATTATTTTGTTATATACGCATTCGATTTGTCCGATAATTAGTGGACACACGTTTGTTAATACAGTTGCTGCAAGTCGCAGTTGTACCGTCAGATGGAAGCACCTGGCTTAGTTCTGCATTTGATATTAAGACAGTGATAGAGTGATAGTTGTTTTGGCGTTTGTCAATGAGCAGCGCTAAATATTCTTCTACGCTCTGTCTTAATAACTTCTGTGATATAACCAGGTTGTTATTTTGTGAATGCATCTCTCCAGTGGTGGAGTATCGATGATTCTGTAGTAAGACGAAACGCGTGTCTACGTCTCTGGAGAGATACTTTCATAAATATATGAACAGTATTGTGTTCTCCACACCCGATTTTTAATATTTTAAATTATTAAAAATATTTTTGTTTTATTAAAAATGTTATTTCTAGAAACTACAAAACTTTGGATTTTAGTTCTTTTTAAAATTAAAATTTTGGTATTATCAATAGATGTCTCTGTAATACTAATTGCTGTTGTTTCCTAAGTTTAGAACTTTGGTTAAGGTATAATATTAATCATCGAAAACAGTCTCTAACAATTATATAAGCGGATTTTCTTTAATAATTTAGTCAACGTGGTACTTCTATTTGCAATTGTGTGCATTGTAGATATTGAAATAGTGACTAAAAGGAAGTGTAAAAGACAGCGAACCTCCAAAAAGTTAGCGTGCTGTATCAATAGCAGATATTGTGAGTCGCTCACTTTTAGGTCAGTTGCTACGTGAACAAACACAACTTTCGATTTTAGATCTAATAACAATGGACGCAAATTACACGAACAACCTGACCTGACAATTTTCTTGTTTTATTTCCAGCTCAAATATTTTCTTACTCTGACGACATCAATTAGCAATATCTAATTATACCGATATTTTTTTTTATACGATCTATTAAGAAAGGTCACATATTTTACCCAATTATATTACTATTTGATTTAAATAAAAAAGTCTCAGTCAACATGGGTCCGCAACTCAACTGTTTCTGGCATAGGTATAGTGGATTTCCTGTTTTAAAATAAAAAATTTGATTTTTGTGTTTTGAGAGTGATCTTTTGTGGAACAACTTATTGTAACTTAAAATAGTTCTATCAGATATTTGTCAACAGATTACTTATCATTTGTGTCGATTTTGTCGGTCGAGTATCGTAACGCAGAAATGGTCGACTTACATTTTATGTACAGCCACGTAAACGGCAAAACTGCTACATTTCTGTTGTTACGGAGTGATCAAATTTTATCTTTATAACCGGTTAATATAAAATTAATGGGAATTTTGGAACACCTAGATCACTACTGCCGCAGTAGAACTAAATATTTTGGAAGACATCTGAAACAATTATTGTACGCACGACCTGTAAACAATTTGGAAGAACTCAAGCAAAAAATCGAAAACTGTGTGGGTAAATTCAGAAGACTCAAGAAATTTTCAAAAGGGTGCGTTGATCTTTTATCAAGAAGTGTGAAGCGCGCTTAGAAATTAACGATGGATATGTAGACCAATTTATTTAGTTTTACTTTAAATTATCTTTTGTTTTACTAATACTACAATACTTAATTAGTAATGATATTTTATTATTTATTAGTTAAGGTTAGATTTTGAAAACATTATCGCAAACCTTAGGTATTGTTGCTTGTAGGCACAATTTCCACGAAATGAACACACAAAAATTCCTCGTTGACGTCAAATTACACACTATTCAACCAATGCGATTTTAATATGTAATAGTTAGGGATGGTAGTATATTATTACCTACTTGTAAAACAGAACAGAATCATCAATCAGAGTCTCATAGCAGCAACAAGAGACTCAAAAGTATCGACACAACATGAGTACAAGACACACAGTCTTCGTCGTAATATCATACTTTAACAATAGACACCAATCTCAATTGCACTTTTATGTTAGTATACCGAAGATTTAAATAGTAAAGGGTATACAGCCTTGCAGCCTGTGCACGGTGAAGTAACACCGAGGTCGTGATTCTAGTAACTGAGGTTGAAGCATCATTGCCAGAAACCGGAGTCATTGCAAACAGTTGGTCAACGAGCCAACATTAACCATAACATTGGTTCATCAGCCCCAACAGACACCATCAGCGTCAAAGAAGCAAATCGACATCGATTTGACGTTGCTTCGAATTTGCCGTGCTTTCTTCGGTCGTGGTGACGATGACGTCTTCCACTGCGATGAATGCTGCTTTGTTTCGGGATTAGACCCGTACACTATCGCCAATAATTAATCTAGTACTAAAGTTCGCAGTTTATAAAGCTCTGTGCAAACATGAACACGATGCCGTTTTTGTTCAATGCTGAGTAACCTTGGCACTAATCTCGCAGTAATAGGCCGCAAGTTACAAATGCCGCATTCTGTGGCCTGTTTTCCGTCGATGGACGACTAGAACGGTCATCATTAACAACCGACGCACGTCCATTTTTAAACCGGTTGCTTCACTCATAAGTTTGCGTCTGGCCTAAAGCATCATCACCAAATGCCTGTTTAAGCATTTTCCGCTGCCGTTTTACCGAGTTTGAAGAATAATTTGATTCACGTTCTTTGCTCTTTCACATCAGACATTGTAATATCTCAGATTATCTCAAATACAACTCAAATATAAACACAAAAGCTATTCGTCACCACCTAGCAAAGTACCGTTTGACAGACTGACTTAGTATAGACGTAGCTCACGCCATCTAGTACTATAGAGCTGTACTACAATCCCTTCGCGCGCAACGTTCACATTCCTGGAATTTCTGGGCAGCATTTTGTTTGTTGTAATTCTTGTCCAGTTTCTGCTATTATAGCCATGTCATTTGCACAGCACACTTCTATAATATTCATCGTTTCCATCCTTCCAAAGCCGACTTGATAGTATTCCAGATCTGGCCTATTTTTTACGTTTTATTACGTCCCCTTTCTTTTTAATTGCATTATAACTAGCACACGTTAACAAATATAAACACAAAAACTGTTTCAAAACACTGTTTGCGAGATTGATTTAGTATAAACGTAGCTCATACCATCCTGCGCTATGGAGCTTTACTACCATCCCTTCGCGCAACATATTCAAATTCCGGGAATTTCTGACTTTTTTCTTTATTTTCGTTTATTTTATAATTGAGTAAAATATCTGACAAGCTTTTTCAATACCCGATGTTTGACAATGTCTAGCAAAATACCGAATTCGTAAGAGCATTTAAAGTATTAGACACGTTATGACTTAGAGAACGGACACGCTTACCACATGACGCAAAGCCCAGTGCAGTACTGGCGAAAGGCTCTATTTCTAAAATATATTTACGAAGTCACTTGGAATACTTTTCAAATTATTAACAGCCACATCTAATGTGGTTAATCCGTCATTTAATTTGAGATTTCGATTTTCAAAATAAGTGATTAGTTTTGGCAATTTTCCAAAGTGTTCGTGAAGAAAGTACAACTGATTTTTTTAATTTGGGATTTGTGTGAGCTCCTTGCACTCACCAATACTTCTAGCATCGTCCTTTAGCAGTGTTACGAAATGTTTTAGACTATCGAAATTCTCAGCATAATAACTAGTAGCTTCCAGCCATGTTCCCCATCTAGTTATTACTGGAGTGGGAGGCAGTGACAGAAATGGAAATTTTTCCCTGAAAAGAGCTACTCTCAATGGTGCTTTTCTGAAAACTTTTTTAAAAGCTGATACAAGTCTATCAACTTCCGGAAAAGTGTCTCTGATATATTCACAGATTCTGTGGAGAGCATGTGCTACACAAGTAATATGCAGCATATTAGGATATGTTTTCTTCAATAGTCTGCCTGTTTTCAACATATACGCAGCACTATCACTGACAAATAAAAATATTTTTTCTTTGTACGTGGCGTCCGAATGAAGCATTTTTTGCATATTCTCCTTAATGGTTTCAGCAACTGTTTCCGCATCAACTCTATTTATAACACTTGTTGCTATTACATATGAGTTATAGGGAATAGTTGGATGTAGTGCACCAGCTACAACATTTACCACACAGCGTCCTAACATATATCCACCGTTTCGTCGGCGCTTATCCATATGTATTGATTTAAAAGATGGCTTCTAATGCGTTCTACTGTTCTCGTATAGCACCTAGAAACATAATATTTGCGTAAAGTTGATTCATCAGGAACATTTCGACCGGTATATTTTTTCAGAAATATTTTTAAAGTGGGATTGCTAAGTTTATTTAATGGAATATTAGCCGCCATAAAAGTTTTACAGAGTTCAGATGTGTTTGCGATCCTAAGTGACGAATTTTTAACGATATTTTACGGATTTTGTAATAAATTTCGGAATCACTGACAATGGACATACAATCAGTATGACCGTCAATCCAACTCGCCATTGTTTTACAATGCCGTTCTCGACATTCTTCCATATCGTGTCTGAAAAAGTAACTTAAACAATGCTCTAGATCTAAATAAATGAAAACTAAAAATGTGTGCGTAAGTTATTGAAACTGAACGAAATTCAATGCACACTTACGTCGAAATAATTGGTAGAAATAGATTCAATCAAACGATATTAAACAGGATCTATCACAAAAATTACGATGTAATTAACAGTTAAAACTATGAAAACAAGAAACTTACTCACAGCACTTTATTTATCTTACGAAATATAAACTAATAAATAAAATACATTATAAAAACCCCGCTTCTATCTACGCTCATGAAAACACTTTAAAAAGCACTATATTCTCGGAATACAATAGCTGGCTTTTCCATTGTTATCGCGGCGAGACCAGGTGTCCGAGTAAGTCAAACAAATACTTCATTGAATTACGCCGGGATGTACTGAGCGACGTTATACACAATTCCAATTGCCGATTGCGTTTTATGGAAATTGCGTCCGTTCTCTAGACTTATGACTATGGCAAACGATTTCCTTATAAAGCTAAAAAAATAATTGTCATTTTCAAGTAGTTCTTTAACGCAAAAAGCACTATGAAATAATAAATATAGTTCTGATTTAGTCCATTTTTTTTTCATTTTAAATAGTATCTGACATCGATTATTTTGAGTAAATGCAAAATTAAATTTCTTTTACTTATTTCTAAAGGAAATACATATAGAATTTTATTTTAATAAAGCACCTTAGATTTGTTAAAAACTAACAAGCACTAGCTTGTGAATGAATATAGATGATGAAACATAAATAAATGTGTGTAATTGTATATATGTAAATAGTACATTCCGTAACTGGGATGGCGTAAATTCGGAATATTTTTATCCTGTTTCAGTCCCACACAAAAATAAGAGATAATGTACATAGGCAATATTATAAAATTAAATATGATCGTACTTTAAAAACGCATCCATGCATGTGTATTTATGATGTAAAAAAAATAAATGAAAAACATATTTTTAAACTATACCGGCGAAATATGTAAATATTCAGAAATTTTAATAGCGCATATAATGTTAATGACGACAGCAAGATAATCCAGAACATACACAAATGTACATACATTGTTATCAGCTAACAGGGACTAAAGTTCGCAGACTGGTACGTTACAAATGTATTATACGTGTATAAACCAGATAAATAATATCATCTGCACAATAAATGCTGTGATATAGTTTAATGTGTCTATAACAATTTTTCCATATGTACTGAGAGCAAAAATTAATTCATAAACAATAATAACAAATATGCATATCAAAATTGATTTTAATAGTTTACTGAAAAATAAATCAATTTTTTAAGTAAGACAAATAAAACAAAAACACAGAAGTTTTTGATAAAGAAAAAAATTATAGAAACATAATCAAGTGTTGAATGGTAAATATATGTCTGTACTTTTAATAATAAATATTACAATTTTAACTATAAAGCGTTTCAGGTTTGACCGTGCAGTATTGGCTTTATGGAGAAAGCTTACATAGTTGTCAAATCGTTTAATACAATCTGCCAAGTTTGATTTTAAAATAATCTCTATTAACGGTGTTGTCATAGCACATAACCTATCTAAATTAAACACGTAATTGTAATGAAGAAAATTCGTGTTTAAATTGAATTGTATTTTTCCAATTAGAAATATAATATTGATTATAATCAATATTAAAGAGTTTTGAATTCGGCAAACAAGAAGTGCCATAGAAAGAAAACTTGAGGTTATATGGACAAATAGGTTTCATATTTGTCATTAGCGTATCAATATTAATTAAAAACAAGTGTCAGATCGTAGTCAGCAGAAAAAAAAATTTAATTGTTCGCCAGCGTTATGAGTAGAGCTGAGGATGTTTGCGGTACGGCAGGACCGTATGTAGTGCATCCCCACCAGCGTATATGCAGCGATGCAGCGAAACACTTTAGTTAGTCGTGAACTGGCAACGTGATCGTGTGTTGTCTTGAGCTCTATTTAATAAGTATGACGGACGTGCCCAAGCCAAGAAAGCGCCCATTGTATAACGACGTGAAGAAATTTATCCGAGACTTTCCCGATTTGTATTATAATGGAGCAAAAGTGGTTTGTAAATTATGCGATAAACAGTTACTTTGCTGGGACAAATACGACTGTAAAAGACATGTTGAAAGTGTACACCACAAAGACAAAAAAAATAATGTGCTGTCTAAAACGCAATTCATTTTCGATTTATTGACAATGCTACTCGTCTGCGATGTGCCAGTTCACCTGATAGATAAAAAAGCCTTTCACGACTTTTGGAATAAATACAATTCCAACTAAAAGCTACCGTCACGGAGAACGTTACTCACCTATTTACCAATTGTGCGTGAGGACATTGAAAACAGAATGAAAGCAGTAGTAAATGATAAACAGTTATGGGTATGTGTCGACGAAACGACAGATGGAAAAAAACATTCTATTGTGAATATTATAGTGCGTGTACTAGATCCTGTCAAATCAACATTTCCCATTTTATTAGCCAGCAAAAGATTGGAAACGTGCACTAGCGAAGTAATTACGAAGGTAGTGCTCGATACGCTACAAAAATTTCAAGTTTCAACTAATCAACTCCTGATGTTTATGAGCGATGGTGCTGCTGTAGGCCGTTCTCTTAAAGCAGATTGTGAGAGACTTTTGCATGTGACATGTAAAGTTCATGCTTTACACCTTGTGGCACAAACTATTCGGCAATGTTATCCAGAGGTGGATGCATTAATAGCAACCACAAAAAAAGTGTTTCTAAAATCTAACAAACGAATTCGAGAGTTTCACAGTCGGTGCCCTGGTATTCCCGAACCACCAGAGCCAATCCTTACACGTTGGGGAAGTTGGTTAAAGGCGGCATTTTATTATGCCAAGTATTTCCAACAAATAAAATCTGTGGTTCTACAATTCAATCCTGCCGAAGCTGTAGCCATTAAGGAAAGCCGGAGACTCTTTCAAAACCCTTCCCTTGATGCAGATTTACAAACTATTTATAACAATCATATAGGATTGTTTAACGCAATCGAGAAATTTCAAAATACTACATTATCGTTAGCGGAGTCACTGCAAATACTGGACGATGTACACGCCCAGCTATGCGTAGTAAATGACAACAAAAATGTTAATGTAATAGAAAAGTTCGAGAGTGTGATAAACAATGATTTTGATTTTACCAGATTAAAACAAATTAGTAATGGTGCAAGTGTAGATTCGGTTTCTATCTATAAAGATTATTTTAATTGTGCGTGTGTTACATCCGTAGATGTCGAGCGGTCTTTCTCAAAATATAAAAAAATTTATTCATCACGGCGTACATCGCTCACCGCTACAAATATGGAAACGTATCTAATGCTACAAACTTACTGCAAGTCTTATCCACTTGGCGCTATGCTATAATAATCGTAAATAAGGTAAGTGTGTTATTTATATACAGTACACATAACTGACATACCTAAGTGATATAAATAGCGAATGCATGTAAAGCAATAAAATCACGCATGCATCACCGATCGAAACAAGGTCATTATATTCGTGCGTTTAACTGAATACTATCCTGGCACACCGCAAACATCCCCAGCTCTAGTTATGAGCATAAAGGGTTGGAACTTATACTTCATGTTAAAGCAATCTACTGAATCTGTCAATAAATCAGCTTTTTAGCCATCTGTTGGACTAGATTCTATGGCAAGTACATACATGTTTTATAAATTGCAATGTAAGAGCAATAATTCTTGAATGTCTTTTTTGTATTACCGGTGACAATCATATAAACAATAGCACTTTATTTATTTACATTGAATTATTTGGATACAATTTATTTTTGAAATGTTTAAATTACAATTTCAATATCAGCATGAAGAGTCTGAACATGCATTTGATGTTGACGGAATGTTAGAGTAATCAATTAATGGGCTCTGTTAATAAATCAACTTCGAAATCATCTTTTCAACTTGATTCTTCCACATGTATTATGAATACCTCACCCATCAGTCCATCGAGAATCCACACATCTCGTCTTCAATATCTTTTACATATTTAATGTAATTGTCCCAAATATTACCTTCAGCTTTAAACCTAGAGATATCTCGTAAATATTTAAGTCTCCATCTAATAATATCATCCTTTTCAATAAGAATGCTTTTTCGTTTTACTTTTTGAAATTAAAAACCAATGTCTTTCGAACGCCTATATAATATAGATCGTGCTAAATTAAGTATATCATTGTCAACGTTGATGGCAGCAAAAACCGTATTCAAGATAGGTGCAACATTTAGTGAGAAAAAGCTATGCACTTTTTGTCGTACAAATAATTGTATATCTTTATTGTAAGTATCTAAGCAAGCATTTACTTGCAAACTTTTTTCTTCTGTTAATTTTTTTTTGTACTCGACAACGGCCCTTCTTGTTGTTCCTTTCTTATATTGTATAAGCTATGCACTGAACAATTTAGGGCTTTACCCGCTTCTGTAGCGGCAGTAGTAATAATTAGAGAACGGACGCAATTTCCATAAAACACAATCGGCAATTGGAATTGTGTATAACGTCGCTCAGTACATCCCGGCGTAATTCAATGAAGTATTTGTATGACTTACTCGGACACCTTATCTCGCCGCGATAACAATGGAAAAGCCAGCTATTGTATTCCGAGAATATAGTGCTTTTTAAAGTGTTTTCATGAGAGTAGATAGAAGCGGGGTTTTTATAATGTATTTTATTTATTAGTTTATATTTCGTAAGATAAATAAAGTGCTGTGAGTAAGTTTCTTATTTTCATAGTTTTAACTGTTAATTACATCGTAATTTTTGTGATAGATCCTGTTTAAATCGTTTGATTGAATCTATTTCTACCAATTATTTCGACGTAAGAGTGTGCATTGAGTTTCGTTCAGTTTCAATAACTTACGCACACATTTTTAGTTTTCATTTATTTAGATCTAGAGCATTGTTTAAGTTACTTTTTCAGACACGATATGGAAGAATGTCGAGAACGGCATTGTAAAACAATGGCGAGTTGGATTGACGGTCATACTGATTGTATGTCCATTGTCAGTGATTCCGAAATTTATTACAAAATCCGTAAAATATCGTTAAAAATTCGTCACTTAGGATCGCAAACACATCTGAACTCTGTAAAACTTTTATGGCGGCTAATATTCCATTAAATAAACTTAGCAATCCCACTTTAAAAATATTTCTGAAAAAATATACTGGTCGAAATGTTCCTGATGAATCAACTTTACGCAAATATTATGTTTCTAGGTGCTATACGAGAACAGTAGAACGCATTAGAAGCCATCTTTTAAATAAATACATATGGATAAGCGCCGACGAAACGGTGGATATGTTAGGACGCTGTGTGGTAAATGTTGTAGCTGGTGTACTACATCCAACTATTCCCTATAACTCATATGTAATAGCAACAAGTGTTATAAATAAAGTTGATGCGGAAACAGTTGCTGAAACCATTAAGAAGAATATGCAAAAAATGCTTCATTCGGACGCCACGTACAAAGAAAAAATACTTTTATTTGTCAGTGATAGTGCTGCGTATATGTTAAATACAGGCAGACTAATATGCTGCATACTACTTGTGTAGCACATGCTCTCCACATAATCTGTGAATATATCAGAGACACTTTTCCGGAAGTTGATAGACTTGTATCAGCTTTTAAAAAAGTTTTCAGAAAAGCACCATTGAGAGTAGCTCTTTTCAGGGAAAAATTTCCATCTCTGTCACTGCCGCCCACTCCAGTAATAACTAGATGGGGAACATGGCTGGAAGCTACTAGTTATTATGCTGAGATTTTCGATAGTCTAAAACATTTCCTAACACTGCTAAAGGAGGATGCTAGAAGTATTGGTGAGTGCAAGGAGCTCACACAAATCCCAAATTTAAAAAATCAGTTGTACTTTCTTCACGAAAACTTTGGAAAATTGCCAAAACTAATCACTTATTTTGAAAATCGAAATCTCAAATTAAATGACGGATTAACCAAATTAGATGTGGCTATTATTAATTTTTTAAGTATTCCAAGTGACTTCGGATGTGGCCTTCGGCAAAAGTTTTAAGCAATTCTTAATAGAAATCCAGATTTAATTACATTGCAGCAATTATGTATGGAGACAATTCCACAAAACCCAACGGCTAAATATGAAGAAATAAAAGAATATTTCCAGTATGCACCTATAACCAGTTGCGATGTAGAAAGGACGTTTTCTATTTATAAGGATGTACTTAATTCAAAAAGAACAAAATTGACAGAAGAAAACCTTGAGAAACTTTTGCTAGTCAATATTAATACTCCTTTACTCAACTTGAACGACAAAATGAACAAATAAAAATGTTCCAATTATAGAAATAAAATTAAAAACTTTAAAAATACAACTTTTCAACAAATACATATGTATTTCGTAATTTTATAGATCACCACCCGTTCGTTTTCCAATTATATAAATAAAATTAAATATTTTAGAAATACAGCCTTTCGCCAGTACTGCACTGGGTGGTAAGCGTGTCCGTTCTCTAATTATAACACATATGGAAACACCACTTATTTACGGGAAACAATTTTTATCTTGCGAATAAATTACAAATGAATAAAAAGCGACTGTGTTTACTACAAAAAAACAGTCAGACTCATAGAAACATGGCAAGACTTGTTCCTACAGTGTCGATTCCAATGTTCCGATATAAGGGTTAGTTCATACGGTAATACACTGCACATTTTTGACAATACATATTCTGTTTTAACCGTCTTGTTGGAAATATGCATTTTGAAGTGCACCATCATGCAACTGATTGACAAATAGTTGTAAAATTTCCGTACGGTACATTTGAGCAGTTAACGTTCCCTGAAAAAATATTGGTCCAATGATTCGCCTTTGGCTTATCGCTGCCCAAACACCAATTTTCTCTGGAGGTAGCGATTCTTCATTAATTACATGTGGATTTTCACTACTCCAAATTCGTGTATTTTGTGAATTTAGGTATCCCGTTTTATAAAACCATGCTTCATCAGTAAAGATGACTCTTTGCGAAAGTTCTCCATTATTGTTCATATTTACAAACCAATTACAAAACTAGTCTACGTGGGTAATCAATTTCTAACAATTCTTGTACTGCTGTGACACGGTATGGATAAAGTTGCATATCTTTTTTTAATAACTTGTGAGTTGTACCAACAGAAAGGTTTATTTGTTGACTCAAATGTCGAACAGATGTTTGTGGTTCATTTTCCATTATTTCTTCAACACGATTGACAACTTGAGGTGTACGTTTCTTAACTGCTCCGCTGCCTGATTTTCTTAAGAGACTACCAGTTTCAGAAAAAAGTTTTAAAGTTCTATCCAAAGTATTCTTAAATTGTATATAATCTATTACAAAATGTGGAAACTCAACTTGAAATTCTACCATGCAATCTTGAACTGAATAAACCCATAAACCATCAATTTTATTACCACTTCGAAAATAAGCCTGGACTAAAAAAGATTTATGTTCTAAAGTGAAAGCCATTTTAAAACTGAGAAGCAATTTATTTAAACGAGAATCGACGCACGATTATTTTATGCACTAACTGATATTTGTGATTGACATTATCAAATGTCATTTGGATTTACGTTTACGGAACAACAAACACATACTAATATATTTGCGTCTTATTCTATCAAAATTTCAAAGTAACCTAGATTGACTTTTCAAATGAACACTTGTTATTAAGGTTGTCGCCCATTAGACCAGCGCGGCACGACACAGCGCGGCCCGTCGGAAAACGTTTAGGATTATATCAATACAAATAAATAGACGACTGCCCACTAGTCCAGCGCAGCACGGCACAGCGGGAATGTAGACGGACAGGATTGCTGGTCCCCGATCCTCGCCGGCAAACAACGGGATGTATCGGGCTGTACTGGCCTAGTGGGCGCATCGCCGGCCGTCGCTGGCCAGCATTTTAACTTGCCGAAACCTGTCGAGTGCAAATATGTTTCGTAGTATTTAGGTAGTTTTTCAAAGTTCAGAGCATGACGAACCTCAGTAAAAATGGATGAGGAAAAATTAATTTGTTTAGTGCAAAAATAGAAAGAAATTTACGATTTTAGTGACGTAAATTACCACAATCAACGACGTAAGAATAACGTATGGGAGGAAATTGCTGAAGAAATTAATAGACCCGGTAAATTTCATCTTATAGATCGTTAAAAAACTTACCATAATTATTAATCGTATCCTAAATACGTATTTCGACAACTAAGTTGTCATCATCAGTAGGTAAAAACCACTAATTAAAAAGTCGCACATGGGGCACAGTAAAGCGAGAGAACCGCTTAACGCAATAACTACTTTACACCGCGTCCACGTATAGACTAATTTTAAACATGCAATTCTAAACTACGGGAGGTCGAAAAAACACTTATCCCTAAGGAAAGGGTCTACACATGTGTTAAGTCACCGAGTTGAAGTATGTCGAACCGAGAGACGGCCAACATTCCTATCAAAGGGAAACGGCCATAAATATGTCCCAATAACTACAATTTTAAAAACTAAAAAAAAAAAAATCCCTTTCCTTAGGGATAAGTGTTTTCCTTATGAGGATATATACATCTCCTTTTCTCTTTAAACAATTGCAATAACGCTTACTTTTTCTATCTCTCTCACCGTTGTCAAATGTTCCATATTTTTATTAGCGATTTTTCATTTGAACAGTTAATAAAATTGACATGGTCATAGTTTAATTTATTTTACATCTGTCAAATATTATAGTTATTTTCACGTTGTTATTATTATTTATTTGTATTTGTATTGGGATTCTTCAGTTTTTTTTATAAACTGTTTTTATCAGAACGCTACCTATTTTTAGTAAGTTACAAAATGATATAAATAATTTTATGAATAGATAAAAATATTAGGGTTATAGATATATCAATAATTGAGCTTGCAATGAAAAAATTGCGAAATGTAAATGATTTACCCGAAAAGAGAAACAGATGATGCTTAATGTTTCCAACTATTTTCTTAAAAAAACCTATGATTATTACTAGAGAACGGACACGCTTACCACCCAGTGCAGTACTGGCGAGAGGCTGTATTTCTAAAATATTTAATTTTATTTATATAATTGGAAAACGAACGGGTGGTGATCTATAAAATTACGAAATACATATGTATTTGTTGAAAAGTTGTATTTTTAAAGTTTTTAATTTTATTTCTATAATTGGAACATTTTTATTTGTTCATTTTGTCGTTCAAGTTGAGCAAAGGAGTATTAATATTGACTAGCAATAGTTTCTCAAGGTTTTCTTCTGTCAATTTTGTTCTCTTTGAATTAAGTACATCCTTATAAATAGAAAACGTCCTTTCTACATCGCAACTGGTTATAGGTGCATACTGGAAATATTCTTTTATTTCTTCATATTTAGCCGTTAGGTTTTGTGGAATTGTCTCCATACATAATTGCTGCAATGTAATTAAATCTCGATTTCTATTAAGAATTGCTTCAAACTTTTGCCGAAGGCCACATCCGAAGTCACTTGGAATTCTTTTCAAATTATTAACAGCCACATCTAATGTGGTTAATCCGTCATTTAATTTAAGATTTCGATTTTCAAAATAAGTGATTAGTTTTGGCAATTTTCCAAAGTGTTCGTGAAGAAAGTACAACTGATTTTTTAAATTTGGGATTTGTGTGAGCTCCTTGCACTCACCAATACTTCTAGCATCTTCCTTTAGCATTGTTACGAAATGTTTTAGACTATCGAAATTCTCAGCATAATAACTAGTAGCTTCCAGCCATGTTCCCCATCTAGTTATTACTGGAGTGGGAGGCAGTGACAGAGATGGAAATTTTTCCCTGAAAAGAGCTCTCAATAGTGCTTTTCTGAAAACTTTTTTAAAAGCTGATACAAGTCTATCAACTTCCGGAAAAGTGTCTCTGATATATTCACAGATTCTGTGGAGAGAATGTGCTACACAAGTAATATGCAGCATATTAGGATATGTTTTCTTCAATAGTCTGCCTGTTTTTAACATATACGCAGCACTATCACTGACAAATAAAAGTATTTTTTCTTTGTACGTGGCGTCCGAATGAAGCATTTTTTGCATATTCTCCTTAATGGTTTCAGCAACTGTTTACGCATCAACTCTATTTATAACACTTGTTGCTATTACATATGAGTTATAGGGAATAGTTGGATGTATTACACCAGCTACAACATTTACCACACAGCGTCCTAATATATCCGCCGTTTCGTCGGCGCTTATCCATATGTACTGATTTAAAAGATGGCTTCTAATGCGTTCTACTGTTCTCGTATAGCACCTAGAAACATAATATTTGCGTAAAGTTTATTCATCAGGAACATTTCGACCAGTATATTTTTTCAGAAATATTTTTAAAGTGGGATTGCTAAGTTTATTTAATGGAATATTAGCCGCCATAAAAGTTTTACAGAGTTCAGATGTGTTTGCGATCCTAAGTGACGAATTTTTAACGATATTTTACGGATTTTGTAATAAATTTCGGAATCACTGACAATGGACATACAATCAGTATGACCGTCAATCCAACTCGCCATTGTTTTACAATGCCGTTCTCGACATTCTTCCATATCGTGTCTGAAAAAGTAACTTAAACAATGCTCTAGATCTAAATAAATGAAAACTAAAAATGTGTGCGTAAGTTATTGAAACTGAACGAAACTCAATGCACACTCTTACGTCGAAATAATTGGTAGAAATAGATTCAATCAAACGATTTAAACAGGATCTATCACAAAAATTACGATGTAATTAACAGTTAAAACTATGAAAATAAGAAACTTACTCACAGCACTTTATTTATCTTACGAAATATAAACTAATAAATAAAATACATTATAAAAACCCCGCTTCTATCTACTCTCATGAAAACACTTTAAAAAGCACTATATTCTCGGAATACAATAGCTGGCTTTTCCATTGTTATCGCGGCGAGATAAGGTGTCCGAGTAAGTCATACAAATACTTCATTGAATTACGCCGGGATGTACTGAGCGACGTTATACACAATTCCAATTGCCGATTGTGTTTTATGGAAATTGCGTCCGTTCTCTAATTATTACTACTGCCGCTACAGAAGCGGGTAAAGCCCTAAATTGTTCAGTGCATAGCTTATACAATATAAGAAAGGAACAACAAGAAGGGCCGTTGTCGAGTACAAAAAAAAATTAACAGAAGAAAAAAGTTTGCAAGTAAATGCTTGCTTAGATACTTACAATAAAGATATACAATTATTTGTACGACAAAAAGTGCATAGCTTTTTCTCACTAAATGTTGCACCTATCTTGAATACGGTTTTTGCTGCCATCAACGTTGACAATGATATACTTAATTTAGCACGATCTATATTATATAGGCGTTCGAAAGACATTGGTTTTTAATTTCAAAAAGTAAAACGAAAAAGCATTCTTATTGAAAAGGATGATATTATTAGATGGAGACTTAAATATTTACGAGATATCTCTAGGTTTAAAGCTGAAGGTAATATTTGGGACAATTACATTAAATATGTAAAAAATATTGAAGACGAGATGTGTGGATTCTCGATGGACTGATGGGTGAGGTATTCATAATACATGTGGAAGAATCAAGTTGAAAAGATGATTTCGAAGTTGATTTATTAACAGAGCCCATTAATTGATTACTCTAACATTCCGTCAACATCAAATGCATGTTCAGACTCTTCATGCTGATATTGAAATTGTAATTTAAACATTTCAAAAATAAATTGTATCCAAATAATTCAATGTAAATAAATAAAGTGCTATTGTTTATATGATTGTCACCGGTAATACAAAAAAGACATTCAAGAATTATTGCTCTTACATTGCAATTTATAAAACATGTATGTACTTGCCATAGAATCTAGTCCAACAGATGGCTAAAAAGCTGATTTATTGACAGATTCAGTAGATATTTTACGGATTTTGTAATAAATTTCGGAATCACTGACAATGGACATACAATCAGTATGACAGTCAATCCAACTCGCCATTGTTTTACAATGCCGTTCTGGACATTCTTCCATATCGTGTCTGAAAAAGTAACTTAAACAATGCTCTAGATCTAAATAAATGAAAACTAAAAATGTGTGCGTAAGTTATTCAAACTGAACGAAACTCAATGCACACTCTTACGTCGAAATAATTGGTAGAAATAGATTCAATCAAACGATATTAAACAGGATCTATCACAAAAATTGCGATGTAATTAACAGTTAAAACTATGCAAACAAGAAACTTACTCACAGCACTTTATTTATCTTACGAAATATAAACTAATAAATAAAATACATTATAAAAACCCCGCTTCTATCTACGCTCATGAAAACACTTTAAAAAGCACTATATTCTCGGAATACAATAGCTGGCTTTTCCATTGTTATCGCGGAGAGACCAGGTGTCCGAGTAAGTCAAACAAATACTTCATTGAATTACGCCGGGATGTACTGAGCGACGTGATACACAATTCCAATTGCCGATTGCGTTTTATGGAAATTGCGTCCGTTCTCTAGTTATAATTGGTCACTGAATACAAGTCTGATATCTATTGGTTTCAAAGCAGCGATTGTGGTGATTTTGGTTTTATTTATACTTAATATACACAATACTAACCAAATACAACAAAGAACACTAAATTGAACAAATGTTTCCTATTTCGTATTACAGATAAATTTTGAAAAATGAGTAGTTTTAAGATTTCGTTATGGACATTCTCTCACACACGCATTGTTTGCTGCGTAAATTGGCAATTAAAAATTTAATATTAAAGTGATACGTTTTATGTAAGCGTGTGTGCAAGGCCACAGGCATAACCACATGCGAACCTGTAACATGTATGGGTATGTGTATAAATACATATATACGTGCACATTAGCAAATTCTGTCGCAACGACATGTTACTTCTAAAAATAGAAAACAATGTAAACAACATTTAAAGACTTTTATTATACACGATCACTTGTTATTTTTTAACTAAACGATTTCATGCGGTGACTATTTAAATAATAATTTGAAAAATATATTACATTGTTGTCGATAAAACACCTTTATCAGAAACTCGTAGGAATTCATTGAAAGTTTATTACTCCGTAGATGAGATCCGTCTAGATTAACTTTGTGCATTTAATGGCCAAATGACGTACAAGTTTTTTTTTATAATTTCACCATTCGCAAACTGTACTTCAGAAACAAGCGATGCTGCATTTCTTCATTAGAATTTCAATTTATTATATACAGTCATGAACAAAAGTATCCATGCATCATGCAATACTACTTCAATATAGAGTTGAGACATCGTTGGAAAACGATGTTATTATAAAATGAATATCGAAGTTCAAAAAGAAACATCTATGTAATTAACCAGAGAGTAGGGTTGGGCAAAGCATCGATACAGCCTCCAATTCCCGATACCATAACTGGTATCGATTCCCCGATACCATATATATACAAGGTGGCGCAAAACAAACTCCATTATTTCAGCGTGTGACTGGCAGGACTGATAGTATGATTGGAATTTAATATACCTGTCAGTGTAAACGTCATATCGTGCCGTTTCATTGGGCTAATGAAAAGCAATGGAACGGTGGTCAAGTGAACAACGTGCTACAACAGTAAAACTATATTACGAAACACAATCTATCATACAAACACAACGACACTTTCGGAATAGGTTTCAAGATCCAAGACGTGGACGGATTCCCACTAGTAAAACAATATTGAGTTGGATTCATAAATTTGCCAGAACCGGCAGCGTTTTAGACGAAAAACATGGTAGACCAAGGAGTGTACGCACCCAACAAAATGTAGAGAGAGTTAGAGAAGCAGTCCGCGCAGCTCCACGTTTATCGGTACGAAGACAGGCGCTAGAGTTAGGACTTTCACGAAGAAGTACCCAAAGAATTATGTGCGAGTTAAAATTGCATCCTTATAAACTACAAATAGTGCAAAAATTACATCCTCAGGACAGACAAAATAGAGTACTTTTTTTCAATACTATGCTGCACATGTTAAACTAAACACCCGATATTATTAATTTGCTAATGATGTCCGACGAAGAACATTTTCCTTTGTCCGGGTATGTAAACAAACAGAACATGCGCTTTTGGTCAACAGATAATCCACGGAATTTACACGAGCAACCACTGCATTCTCCAAAAGTAACTGTTTGGTATGGAGTAACAAGGTCTAGAATAATTGGACCATACTTTTTCGAAGAAGGAAATCGTACCGTTAGAGTTACTGCTGAACGGTACGTTAACATGCTTCAGCATTTTGTGATTCCTGAGATACATAGGATTGGTGTTGACTCCCGAAATGTTTATCTTCAACAGGATGGGGCGACGGCGCATACAGCGCGAATAAGTATGGCTGTAGTGAGGGAAACATTTGGCCATGTTATTTCACGTTTTGTTCAAACTCCGTGGCCGGATTTAACAGTGCCAGATTTTTTCTTGTGGGGGTATTTGAAGCAGCAGGTATTTCGCCATCGCTACGATACCCTTCAAGAATTAAAAGAAAGCATTCGGAACGAAATACGCTTAATAAATCAAAAGCTTCTTAATAGAGTGTTCGAAAACTTTATAAATCGTTTAAGGCAATGTGCTGCCAACAACGGAAGCCATCTTACAGATGTAATATTCAGAACTTAAAACTGCATTACCAGGGCTTGAGAAATGTTTAGTTATTTCCTTTCTAACTTGTTCATAAATATAAAATATATTTGTGTAAAATAGTGGAGTTTGTTTTGCGCCACCTTGTATATATATATACATATATATATATATATATATATATATATATATATATATATATAGGCTGTTTTTATTTATTGCATTTGAGTTGTAAGTTTAATTTATGATTCATACAAATAGAAATTAAGAAGGTTAAAAAAAAGTGGCGTCGAGAATTACTATAAAGCTATTGTAGGTACAAAACGTGCTTGGTTTGTTTCTATTTTGAAATAGAATATTTTAGCCTTGTTGCATAATTTGGTAATAGCACGCATATCTGTACATATTATCTTACCTTTGTGCATTTCTTTAAATGTACCCAAAGCATCGATACTTTACCGATTCCAGTACTCAGAATCGATATCGTGCACAGACCCACAGATACATCGCTAAGTATCGATATTTAGCGATGTATCGAGTAGCTTACCTTTGTGCATTTTTTAAATGTAAAGGATGCAATAACTTTTTAAGTACAGTATTTTTAAGTATGTATGCATTATATATACATACATATATATATATATATACATAATTGAAAAGAAATTATCGACCGTGATATATTATCAAAAATTAATTAAAATTCGGATAAGCGGTCAATTAAAAAAAAACTCCTTTATTAAATTACCCTATATTTCGCGACAGAGTTTGTCGCTTCTTCTGGGGTAAAAAATGTAGAGTTAAAAAATAATAAAATTGACGTACAAAATATAAAAATGATTAGATCAATCTAATCATTTTTATATTTTGTACGTCAATTTTATTATTTTTCAACTCTACATTTTTTACCCCAGAAGAAGCGACAAAGTCTGTCGCGAAATATAGGGTAATTTAATAAAGGAGTTTTTTTTAATTGACCGCTTACCCGAACTTTAATTAATTTTTGATATATATATATATATATATATATATATATGTGTGTGTATCTTTGAATAATTTTATCCTTAGCAACTACAAATGTATAAGTATGACATTAATATACTGTCATTTATATTTTATATTCCTTGAAAAGGCATCATTTGCCGAAACATGGAGGATTGTTTTAAATATATACATTTTGAAGTAAAACCGGACCTATATATGTATATACATATATATATATATATATATATATATATATATATATGTATATATATATATATATATATATATATGTATATATATACGGTGCGTCCATAAAGTATGGACACAAGCCCGTAGTAACGTTATTGTGCATTATTTGACAAAATGCAAAGTTATGTCGATTAATGTTTTTTATTAGCTAGATTTAGATACTACCATTTTGTGTTTTCCGTCGACCTTGAATAAGTTATGACGTCATTGATAATTTTTTTAAATCCATCAAAAAAATGGTTTTTTTTATGGATTTTGAAAGCTTTTACAATTCTTTATTCGATGATGTAAAAATTTTGGTATGTTACATTAGAAAATTTTTAAGTAAATTGTGTTCTAATTCTAAGTTTTATTTTTGACATTTTCAGTATCAAATTTATAACAAATGCTCAAAATGTTTTCCTTCATTTTGTTGACAAAATCCTAAGCGATGATAAATTCCATTTCGCACATTCTGTAATATTTCGGGAGTGATTAGTCTGGTTTCGTAGATGATGCGTTGTCGTAAAACGTCCAAATTTTCCGGTTGTGCCGCATAGACTTTTGATTTTAAATAACTCCACAAGAAGAAGTTCAATGGGGTTAAATCTGGCGATCTAGCTGGCCATTCAATTACCCCCCTTCTTCCAATCCATCTGTTAGGAAATGTATTATTGAGGTATTGCCTTACTGGTAGCGTATAGTGCGGAGGAACACCATCCTCTGTTGATACCAAATTCTACGATCTGGCAAATGTGTATCCTCATTATTTGGAAAAAGAACCGCTAAAACGGGTATCAATTCATTTCTCAAAAAATTCAAGTATATTTCCCCAGGCAAGTTTACATAAAAGAAAAACGGTCCCACAAAGTGATCGCCGATAATCCCCGCCTATACATTTAGTTTTTGCGGGTATTGGATGTGTCTTTTGTATCCAATGAGGATTATCAGTCGACCAAAATCGGCAATTTTGTCTATTCACAGTGCCATTCAATGTGAAAGTAGCTTCGTCAGAAAACAAAATGTTGAAGAGAAATAGAGGGTCATTATCACGAATTTGCATCAACCGTTCACAATATACCAAACGCTGATCAAAATCATCCTCAGACAACTCTTGAACTAAATTCATTTTATAGGGATGATACCTTGATTTATGCAAAAGTTTCCTGACTCTACCCCTTGCTACGTCAAATTCTCGACTAAGCTGCTGCGTGGTTGTGTGAGGACGTTCTTGAACTGTTAGCAAAATGTCAACTTGAGTGTCTAGGGTCGTTGATGGACGTCCACTTTTTGGTTTATCTCGAACGAACCCCCTTCCAAAAATTTTCTATGGATTTTACTTACAGTTGAAAAACCGATAGGGTCCAGTTCAGGATGCGTTTCATTAAACTCCGCTACTTTCCTAACATTTCGACGTCTATCTCAAACCCAATCATCATGAGCACCTGAATGCGTTCCCGTTCAGATAAATGCATCTCAGAGAATGAATAATTAAAACACTTAACACCAACAATTAGGATTAAATAAAAATGTTGTGATTCGGATTATTTACAATCTGTCAAAAAAATTACCTTGACACTTTCGGAATGACAGAAAGTTAAAAATGATTACTCAAAAATTTTCTAATGTAACATACCAAAATTTCTACATCATCGATTAAAGAATTGTAAAAGCTTTCAAAATCCATAAAAAAAAATGGGGTTGACATTTAAAAAAATTATCAATGACGTCATAACTTATTCAAGGTCGACGGAAAAAACAAAATGGTAGCATCTAAATATAGCTAATAAAAAACATTAATCGACATATCTTTGCATTTTGTCAACTAATGCACAATAACGTTATTACGGGATTGTGTCCATACTTTATGGACGCACTATATATATATATATATATATATATATATATATATATATTGTAATAAATATATGGGAGTTTATGTAATTATAGTAAGATATAATATGTATAATTACCTGGTTGTTCAAATTCATCAGCCAAATACATGTAGACCTCAGGATTTTGAAAGGCTTTATAATTAATTTGCATGAGAATAATATATTTAGGGTTCAAAAATCCACTGATAATGTCCCTTTGTAATAAGTAATATTGATACTATGTATATTTAAAATTTAATGAATTAAAAAAACAACAGTTCAAAGTGTAAACAAGAAATTCTTTTTATTATATCCAAGAAATATAACAAGTGTTCATTTCAAAAGTCAATCTAGGTTACTTTGAAATTTTGATAGAATAAGACGCAAATATTTTAGTATGTGTTTGTTGTTCCGTAAACGTAAATCCAAATGACATTTGATAATGTCAATCACAAATATCAAATAATTGTGCGTCGATTCTGGATTAAATAAATTGCTTCTCAGTTTGAAAATGGCTTTCACTTTAGAACATAAAATTTTTTTAGTCCAGGCTTATTTTCGAAGTGGTAATAAAATTGATGGTTTATGGGTTTATTCAGTTCAAGATTGCATGGTAGAATTTCAAGTTGAGTTTCCACATTTTGTAATAGATTATATACAATTTAAGAATACTTTGGATAGAACTTTAAAACTTTTTTCTGAAACTGGTAGTCTCTTAAGAAAATCAGGCAACGGAGCAGTTAAGAAACGTACACCTCAAGTTGTCAATCGTGTTGAAGAAATAATGGAAAATGAACCACAAACATCTGTTCGACATTTGAGTCAACAAATAAACCTTTCTGTTGGTACAACCCACAAGTTATTAAAAAAAGATATGCAACTTTATCTATGCCGTGTCACAGCAGTACAAGAATTGTTAGAAATTGATTACCCACGTAGACTACAGTTTTGTAATTGGTTTGTAAATATGAACAATAATGGAGAACTTTCGCAAAGAGTCATCTATACTGATGAAGCATGGTTTTATAAAACCATCGTTTATAAAACGGGATACCTAAATTCACAAAATACAAGAATTTGGAGTAGTGAAAATCCACATGTAATTAATGAAGAATCGCTACATCCAGAGAAAATTGGTGTTTGAGCAGCGATAAGCCAAAGGCGAATCATTGGATATTTATATTGAATATTTTTTCAGGGAACGTTAACTGCTCAAAGGTACCGTACGGAAATTTTACAATCATTTGTCAATCAGTTGCATGATGATGAACTTCAAAATGCATATTTCCAACAAGACGGAGCACCTTGTCACTGTACTGCAGAATCTTTCGATTATTTAAGAGAATTTTTTGATGAGCGTATAATTAGTCGAAATACTGAAATTGCCTGGCCTGCACGTTCATGCGATTTAACACCTTGTGACCTCTTTTTGTGGCCTTATCTAAAAAATAACATATTTCGAACACCTATATTGAATTTGAATAATATGCTACACAGAATCGAACAGAAATGCATGGAAATTAATAACAATCCAGTAATGTTGCAGAATATCATCAGACATTTTGAACGGAGGATTTTAAAGTGCATTGATCTTGAAGGACAACATTTTCAACATTTGTTATAGTTTTCAATAAATACCTATTATTTGTTATTTATTTGTATGTATGAAACTGTCAAAATATACGACTTCGTAGGTTGAGTAGTAAATTTTAATTTACGACATACTTCAAAATGTTCTCAGTATATCACAGGCTACTAGATTGAATTTTCAAATGAACACTTATTATGTTCTATTTCTGTACACAGATTCGTGTCAATATGGTTCAAAATTGCAAATTATGTATATGTCTATTTTTATATGAACGTAACCTAACAATATGTGCAAATTTGAAGTTGTCGGGCCAGAATTAAGAATACGGGAAATGAAAGTGGCTGGATAAAAAGTACTAGAATTTTTACAGGACGCAAAAGGGAACTTATTTGAGTATGAATTTAAAGTGGGAAACGAAATTTGAAGAAAAATAATATTAAAAAACAATTTACTAACCTCACATTTAGTCCATTTTCAATACACGAAAAAACGCAAAATTTCAGCTAAAAGTGTCCTTTGAATGCCCAAATCTATTAAATAAACATCACTCTTACGTATTTTTTGCTATATTAACCTTCAATTTGTTTAAATAACCTAATAAAAAATATTTGAAAAATTGCTATTTTTATACGGCGTTTACATATTCAAATAGACATTACTTTTACAGCAATGGTTTCATGCTACCAATTCCGCATAATCAATTACGGAATTACCAAAATAATTTTTTTGCGAAGGCATAGCGTTATTAAGGAAACGTTGGAATAAGTGTGTCAGTGTTAACGGTTCTTACGTTGAAAATGAGTTTTCTAACTTGTTTCTTTCATAGGTAGGTAGATAACATAAAAAAATCTCGCCTTGTAATACTAAATTGGAAGTTATAGGATTCGTCTCATAACTCACGTCATCGTAATAGAATAATAAATTGGAAGAATTCGTCTCATTACTCACGTCATTAATATCTTCTTGTCAAAAGAGAAAACATTACGGTTTTTCTACTCTTTCTACTTTCAAGTTTTTTTTTGCTTCACGTGTCCCTCAATGTACCAACTTCGGACCATTGTTATTGCTAATTTCCATCAACGACTTGTACAATGAATTTCGATGACAGAAATTACTGTTTGCTAATAATTTAAAGCTTTTCTATTGAGTGATTGGTGGTGAAGATTTCTTAATTTGATCGCCACTCTATACTTACCAAATACAAACCTTAAAACAGGTTCAGAGAAAATTTCAAATTCCTTCATATCAAGCAAAATGGCGTATACCTTGCTCAATGTTTTAATCAACAAAAACTGTTAGATATCTTTCATATTGACCCTTTACCACTATGATTAATTCAAGTATCTATGCGTTTCCTCTTTAATTTGTTTAGTAATATTACTGATTCTCTAAAATTAGTAGAAGAAATTAATTTTCTTATTCCATGGGTGTCATAGCCAGTTTTTAATTGTATGAATACCGGTCGTGTCTAACCTTTGGTTGCAATTATATATGTCTACTTTTTTATAGTTATGCAAGTTAATCTATATAATGAATTAGTATATAAAATTAGCATAATATAATTAAAATAAGAAATAATTACTAAGTAATAATAATATAAGAAGACATAATACGAGTATAAAAGACCGTTCGTTGGAAATAACATTACTCATAGCCATTAAAATAAAACATGTCCCAGACTGTATTAATTTTTATTACTTTGTGGTATAACCATGTGCTGAAATCAATGCCAAACGTCTAGACATTGATTTTACCAATTTGTAACAAATGTTTCTGTCAATCTTCCACTCATTCTTCTAATAATGGCCGTTTTATTACATATTTGCCGGAAATTTAATGTTTTGTAAGATATAACTTAAATTCTCTCCACAAATGTTGTATTACATTTGTATTTGTTTATATTTAGATATTTCTAATATATTAGATGGATTAAATAAGTTTTATGTTCGGCGTACTTAGATTTGTAAATTACGAATCGTAGTCACTGAACATAAGTAATATTACTCTGTCTTTTGCTACCTTAAAACCTCGAGAAATTTTTTTCATTTTTTGAAATAAACGTTCTTTTGGGCATTTTTTTCAACCAAATGTCTGTCTCATCGGCATTAAAAACCTAATGATGTGTATATCCATCTGACCAATAATTTTTTCAACTGGATAAGTTTTAGCAGCCTCAGCCTAGTGAGATGAAATGTCTTTTAAGAGGAGCTTTTTGATTTATGGTAAGCATTGTTCAGGAATACAAAAAAAGTAATATTTAACGTTTGTTTAAAAAAAAAAGTTTCAATAACAACACATACTCAATTTTGTTTATCATATATTAAATAAAAATGATTAATCTTTTAATACTCCACGAACAAAATGAATGGAAAATATCATTAAGTTTATATACGTACACAAATCCGACACGACCGAAACACTTGAATCAAAAATATCTCATCGCGGAACAACAGGGAATTTCTCTATTTCTGAAAACAAATGTTAGAGCAGAGACCAACATCATTGGAAATTTAATCCTTATCTTTGATTGAATATATGTACTTTTCATCCTTATCGCACACAATTGGGCAGTCAATTGAAGAGGGCCCTGTATTCATACAATTTCGTTTCTTATCGCTATCAATCGAGTAAGTTCGGAGTATAATTTTGAAATTTTCTACAATTTAAATTTTATTGGTTATGTTATTTTCGTGGTTTGTTCTTATCGTTCAGAATTATAATACAAATATCGGGATTTGAATTGAGTTATTGAAATATTCATTAGCCAACCAAGTATTAACAGATCGGTTCTTTTCTGTACTAGCTTTAGTGTTTATTTGCTGTTAAAAAGGTAAGATGGTTTTACAAGAAATTTCATCATACCCCACGCCATATCGTTTTATTCAAAAATGCTTTGTTTACCCAAACCTAACAAGTTCTTAAAAAAACTATTTAATTACTCATATTGACGCTTTTGATAATGCTACAAGTACATTTTCTTTTCAGCATATAAATTATTTGGAAATGGCTCCAATATTTTGTATATCGTGTGCGACAAAAGAGATATGGATGTGGAAAAATTATATTATTTTCCACGAAATCCTAAAAATCAGTAATAAATTAATATATAAAAAAACAACTAATATTTAGGCATCCATGTTTCTGATCCAAGACTAAAATCAATATGCAAAAAAAAGTACAATCAAAAATATATCAAAATTAAACTTAAATGCGTCTTCGATGATCAAAGATATATTTAATGGTAAATTATTCTTCCTCTTTTTTTATCTGTCTAATTATTTTATTTATTTTTCTCAACTACATTGTGCGAAGAATCTTCCAAAAGGCAGGAAGATCGACAGTAAAAGACAAGCTATTGGCTAAATGATTGAATAGATTTTTCGCGGATGTCTTGCGCACAACAATACCATTCTATTTGATGCTCAATAATAGATGGTTTGTGTCAAATGGTACTGGCACAATGGTAGTAAGGAATTTACGGAATAAAAATACTACAAGAAAATTTAAAAAATTGAAAATATGTTTCTTTTATTGTACTTTTAAAATGTCTATTTTATACCATTATCGATATTAAAGCTATTAATTTTCGTAGGTCTTTATTATTGTATATTATTTTAGTTATTTAGAATTGTATAGTAGTTATAATAAAGTAAATTTTATGTGAAGGATTTATATTATTTCATTGAATATAGTACAGTGTACCACTAAAGAAAAATACAAATGTTTGTACGATATGTTTATACATTTTCAGTACTTTTTCTTTATGTATTAAACATGAAGAAATTGCTGAAAATGTAAAAGTGAACATTTCGTATGAACATAAAAAATAAATACGACAATAAACTAGAAAATCAAATTTAAAAGTTGGCGAGTGAATGCGGGCTCGTTGTACAGTGCTATCTTCAATTGACTGCCCAATTATTAGAGAAGGACGTGATAATCTTCCATTTCATTAGGACAAATTTTTGTTATATAGTTGTCGTTGTCGGTCTCGTTGGTCTTTGTGTTAGAGTGAAACCGTGTTGTAAGAAGAATGCCATGTTATACCGTATGTGTTAAATATCATTAGGCATAGAGAATCAACGTATGAGTACATACAATGTATACGTACATCAGAAAGCCAGTCCAATGCCAGCGAAGACCGCGACGACTGAGGATTGTCACCGATACCGATTGACTGGAAATTTTGCATTCAGTCTAGCTGCGGCCGTTACAGTTTGAAAGCGTACAATAAAATTAATGTATAATGGCTCTTTATACACCCACTGAAAAGCTTCAGTTAGTAAAATGGTTTTATGCTGGCAAGTCTGCAATGGAGTGCATGAATTTGTTTGCGCTGACTTTTGCAGACCGTTCTGTACCTTGCAGACAAACAATTTATAATATTATAAATAAATTTGAAACTTGTTTCTGTCTCAATAACTGTACGAAATGCAAACCAAGAGAGGTATCACCACAAAAAATTGAGGAAAGAGAACGGCGGGATGTATTAACTTGTAGTATTGTGGAAATTGATAACACGAGATCTACTAGAAGTGCTGCCGAGGAATTGTGTACAAGTAACACAACTATTTCACGTATTTGGAAACATAATGGTTTAAAATGTTTCAAATATTCGAAAACTCAAGAAATATTTCCCGAGGACAATTTCCGGAGAATGGAGTATTGTCAAGACGTTATGGAAAAGATACATCGAGATGAAAATTTCGTTAAAAATATTCTCTTCACCGATGAATCAAGTTTTCCATTACACGGAAAGCACAATCCCTCTTTTCTTCGATATTGGGCTTCGGAAAATCAACACCGGCATTTTGAAAATCGCACTCAGTATTCTCAAAAACTAAACGTTTGGGCAGGTATTTTAGGTGACCATTCTATAGGCCCCTATTTTATTGATGGTATATTAAATGCCGACAAGTATCTCGAATTACTGAAAAATCAAATACTTCCCGCCATTCAAAACATTGGAATAAATCAGGAAATCGTTTGGTTTCAACATGATGGCTGTCCAGCACATAATGTAGTGAGGGTAAAGGAATTTCTAGGAAATACTTTTCCTGACCGTCTTATTACTGGAACAGGAAACATTAAATGGCCCCCGCGATCTCCAGATCTATCTCCAAATGATTTCTTTTTGTGGGGATATTTAAAAAATATTGTTTATACTTATGAAGCTGGTAGAGCAGAAAATCTAGTTGCCTTGAGAGAAAAAATAACTGAGGCTGCGAATTCAACTGCCGACATGTTAGCAAATGTAAGAGCTAACTTCTACGACCGCCTAGGACAATGTCTTGCTGTGCAAGGAGGAATTTTTGAACCTCTTGTATAATTTATTATAATTTTTAGAATCCTATTTTATTAGGATTATTCTTTAATTTTATTAGAATTACGCTTTTGTTTATGCGACGCACCGTAACTTAAAAATTTCCTGCATCTACTGAAAGAAATAAGAAAAGCAAATCCCTTGCAATTCGTAAAAGTTATTTTAGAACGCATTACAAATACCTATGTCGATGGTCAAATGATTACTTCTAACTTGTATTTAGGAAACAATCGGAGACAATCGTTGCCGGCTGTCGCGGTCTTCGCCGGCATTCGATCGGCTTTTCCATATACATATATATCGTATGTACTCATACGTATTCTCTATCCCTAATGATATTTGACACATGCGGTATAGTGATTTCCCCTAATTCTTGAACCGTGTTTGATCGAAACTATGTTGTGGAGACGCCGTGTTATACGCGGGTTACCTGTACTTTCACATAAATAAAAATATATGCAGTTATAATTTACCGGTGTTTTATATCATAAAACAGGATTTTTTCAAGATTATAGAGGAAGTTTGCCCCAAAAGTTTTTTAGGCATATTTAAGTTAAGAATATACGAATGTCAAACCGCATGGTATTGATTTTTCTTGTCTTCGTAAAAGCTGTATACATCTTATGCAAAAAAAGCAAAAATAAAAACTGTACCTATGTTTTTGGCAATAATTTAACAAAAAATTAATTAATTATCTTTGATACTTCATTTACTCTATTATAAAATCACGCAATAAGACGTTCGCAAAGTCATTTATAAAACGGAAAATTTTAAAATTCATTTAATTATTTATAAGTACAAGAGCCTGCTCATGCAAAATCAACATTGACCTAAATTTTGTCGCAGGCGCGAGTATGTCATATTAAGTAAATAAACGTTGCATGTATTTATGTATATATGCATGTATATGTTCACGAGATGTTTGAACAAAATGAAGTCAAATAGTCCAACCGGATTTAACTTGTTCTTATTTATTGTATCGTAAAAATGGAAAAGATTCCTGTAGTTTAATAATAAGTTGCCTACAACTGTTCTCGGTTCTTATTTAAGACCGACTATGACAAATGTGTAATTTACCATTGTTTACGCCACAAACGCCAATTAATAAAATCCTAAGCTCGTCGCAAGAGTAAACATTCCTATGGGTTTAACAAATTAGTGTGTCTTCCCTCAATGATGAGCTATGAGCAATACAATTTCATTCAATTAAATTTGAAAAAGCTTTCAGCTATTGAATTGAGATTTATTATAAATACGTCAACATTCTGATCAAATAGACTTAAAAATTAAAATTAATTAATTTGCATTGGCGTCAGAACAAATATAAAACCACTCTTTTAATACGATATCAAAATTCTTCGCAACTTTCGCATTTCACAAATTAGACGTAAAACAACGATACGTACAGAACAACTGTATTTATTATATTTCAAAGAAAGCTGGATTTATTTTTACGATTTCTCAAACACTTGAAATTAAAAAAAATAAATGAACTAAATAAGTAATATATACTCCAGGACAAATTAAGAAAACTTATTTTTATTTGTTATTTTTCGAGTTTTAAATCATTAAACATTTTATGTAGTTGGCCTAGAACATCGTTTCTCAACCTGCGGGTCGTGACCCGTAAGGGGGTTGCGGTGATATTAAAAGGGGATCGCGAAATAGAATAAACAATAATGAAAAATCATTTTATGAGAAAACATCATTCATTATAAATAAAGGCCGGATTATTTGCAAAAAAAAACCTGAAAATATGCGCATAAATATGCAGATGTTTTAGCCTAAATATGCACATTCTTTATGAAAAATAAGCAGGTAAAAAAATATGAGTAATGTTAGAAAATAAAACACTGTAAAAAAAATATTCTATTATCTTTACTACTAGTTTATTTAGAACATTTTACAACATAATTAACTATGAAAACAACTTACAATCACGTATTTCTGAAAGTTTTCAACAGAAAAATTAGGACGCTTGTCTGAAAACATGTACATATTGTCATGGATTTTTCCATGGACAAGAAAGGAAAATAATTGAACTATATATTAAACTTTTTTGTGTAGTACATTTATTAAACTTATCTATTTCATTTTGATGTTTATTTTATTTCAGATAGGGATCGTTATAAATATATTTAATTTTAAGTGATGAATTTTATTATGTTTGAAATTTTGATCCATCCTCGTATATTTAGGTTGGTCAGATGTTTAAAGCTGCCGCTACCCCGGATATCATATTGAAATAAGATGTATATTTTTCTGTATATTTTTGATTTTATAGTTGGTGGGGATATCCGTGCGGATGTTGGAACTTCATTTTCAGAGATTATTTGAAAGCCCTTGTGGATAGGTGTGTATAAGTATATTGGACACGACTTAATTTTGTCTAATATTAATGAAATTTTGAATAAATTCGTTTATAGTTTTTGGTGCGTCGATTGTGTTTTTTTTAAGTAAATTTTCGTGAATTTACAAATCTTTTATATTTGTAATTTTATTTAAATGATACACCTATCTGAAGAAAGGAATCTCTCATGTTTAATTGTGACTTACTTTAATTAATGTAGGTATCTTTATAATTATTAATATATATATATTGACGAAAGCGCTATAATTAACTTGTAAAAATTTTGTTAAATTTTTTTTTATGTATGCAATATAATATCTGGAAAATTTATTAGAAAAGATTTTTTGTGGAGGTTAGTTTTTGTCACTTTGAATATTTCAATACGTAGGTAGGTGGGGACGAGTTTGCAAGGTCATGTGATTGCATTCATGACAGTTCAGAGTTGATTTCGCGCGCAGAGTAAACAATTCTTTACTTTGACGTTTTAGCTTTGGTGATATTTTTATTGTTGTTTAATAAATTTTCTTGTATATTAAAAATTTATAATTTTGATCGTGGATTGTCATTTAAGGTTTTTTACTGGTTTGTATCTTCATATGATATCCAAGCCTTTTTTATCCTTACTACTGTGCCTTTAGCAGTTCAACGTTACACTTGGTAAAGTTGATTTTTTTTTTGTTTTTTTTTATTATACAAATGTAAAGGGAAAATGTGTGTATAATTTATCTGACACCTTGTGTTTTATTTTATGATGTAACCTGAATCCGAGAGGATCGACCCGAGTGACATAAGCTCTAGGAATTCTACCAGACTGAACAGCCGGAAGCATAAGTTGTAGTGTGAAGAAATATCTATAAGCAATTAAAAGCACATTCCACTGCAATATGTATATATTGAAAAGGTTCGTTCTATGTCGACGCATATTTGAAATAAGAAATATCACCAATTGTCAACTAAATATTTTCTACTGAATCACCACACAAGATTTTAGCAATGTCCTTTAGCTTTTTAAAACCCTCATTTTTTCCTATTACGATTAAAAATTTTTCATACATGGACTGTCCCACTCCTCCTTTAACATCAAAACATGACTTTTCAAATTTGTTTATTATTTCAACGCTCTCGTCGGGAATGCTATATTTGCTGGTGTACTATTGCAAAAATTGACATTTAAATTGTTTAATTTATGTAGTGGAATATCTGCCGCCGCTTTGTCTTTTCATTTTGCTACTTTACTAACATCCAAATCTGACACAATTATTTCACTATTTAAAAAGTCTTTTTATCTTCTTCATGTCACAACGAAAAAGGCTTTTACAATAAAACACGGCCGGGATCGTGCACTGGTAATAACATTTCACACGACAATGCAAAACACGCCTAAAGATACATAACAGACACAGACCGAACGAGTGTCGGACGCAGACTGAACCAGTGAAGCAACGTACTGTGTTGCTTCACTGTGATGACGTAATGCGATCGCCTCTCGCTTACGGCCTACGTGTCGTTGTCACGGCGACCACGTAAATAAGGGAATCAAGTTGCGGCGAATTGTGAATTGATTCACTTTGTCGAGTTTGCCGTTTCACTCTCGTTTAAAATATGAACATATTAATAATATCTTTTTATTGTAATACCATTTATATATATAATAATAATATTTTTTATATACGAAAGAAATTATTAAGTTATTTTTCGAGTGAAAAATTTAAGAAACATGGAATGAAATACTCACTAATTGAACAGAAATTTAAGGTGAATTAGTGTTTCACTTCATGCATCAAGAAAGCCGTCACTGGTTCAACATCGACGTAAGTACTAAGTAGTAATTGGATTAATTTTTAAATCTCTTACAATGTAACGAAGCACAAGCGTGTCAGGCCCACTTACGAATCCTGCCATTATTGAATATGCATTTTATGAAAAAATTCTACCCATATTTCAACACAAACAAAAAACAATAACTGGAGGTAATTATTTTCAGTGCTGTAAAAACATGAATAGCTTAACAAGAACTGAGCTAGCAAAAATAAAACGAAGACGAAAGTAAGAACTGTTGAATTAAACGTTAAATTAATGACCTTTATAAGCATTTTAATCGGATGAATATGTATTATTTATCGGTATTGCTTTACTATTAGAAATAACTTTAAAATGACCGTAGGCTGCAAATATGTATATTGATTCTTTGAAGAATAACAACACCTGTTTACAAATTACTATGCATAATTATTTTCATATAGAGACCGATAAACTAACGTTAATTTGCAACTCTATTACCATAAGTACAATGTTAACTAATAATATAAAACGTTAAAACATTACAAGAATACAGTAAATATCCTTATTTCAATGTAAATCATTATCACGCAAATCATAATAAATCTAATTACAAGTAGATAGATACATTTGCAGATACGTACTAATTCCATTTTAATTTATAAAACCGGATAGCAATAATTACGAAATTAATAAATGGATATAGTATATGTATGTGATAAATTGAACGACTAAAACAGCTAATTTTCTTTACTTGTTTTTAGTTAATTACCAGAGAAATATCTTGAATTAGTTAGGAGTAAGTTGTTTATCATTGACTTTTTTGTTAATTTCAATACTCACTCTCATTTAAAATAAGCAACATGAAAAAAAGACATAGATGCATTGACATAGAATTACGAAGAATATTTTAATGGCAACATACATGATTTCTTGTATAATTAGAAAAATATGAATTTAACTAAACACATTACATATTTCATATTTTCTGTAACTCAATCAATATTTGTTTTGTTGTAGAAAATCATTAATTTAATTTACTACTATTGATTCTCTCCAATGGCGAGCTCTAATACTTTTCTCGTCTTTGATATTCAAACACATAAAATGTTATTCTGAATAAGTGTCAGAGAATTTAACTTTAAATTAAAAATGTTAATTAATATTTAATAAAAAAAAAATTATCTAAAAAGTCCATTGTAATTTTATTTTTAATTTTAAATTATTTAATAAAACTGTTTTGGGACCCCACGAAATACTCAGCTGCTGTATCGAGAGTACGATGACCGTTACTAAATTGTAGATATTATATATTCATAACTTACTTACGAACACCAAAATCTTTGTTTTTACCGTTCATTTGTTGTTGACTTTATTTATTGAATGTTAATTTAGTTCCAATTTCAGTTTCTTTTATGTTTTTTAATGGGATTGTTCATAAACATTTAATGAGTTACTTCTCGAAAATTTTTTTATGTAAGGTATCAAACATTTTATGCTGTCATTTGGGCGGTCGAGTAAACTCTCAAAATCGCGGAAAAAAATTAGGGGTTGTCATTTGGGGAAAAAAAAGATGACGTCATCGCTTGGAGACAAATGGGTGTAGAGGGGTGATTATGGCATGAAAATGTGCATTTTTAAGAAACAAAATCGACTTGTTTCGGAATTTTTCATAAAATCACTTGTTCACAATTCGCGATATTCCATACTTTCCGAACACGTTGTATATACTTTCGTAATGTATTTATACGCGTTTACTGGATTCTGAAATACTTCTAATATCTTGCAAAGATTAATTGGCGAGTCATTATTTGATTAGTCATTTTTAGCATCGAAAAATCATTTGAAAAAACTATAAGCTCTTAAGCATAAATTATGAATTATGAATGAAGCCACAGGCAGGAATTATTGAATTATGTCTAGTTTTTATTGTTGTTTTGAATGTTTCGTTCTAAGAAATTTAAAGGCGATATGACGTAGTATTGTCACGTATTATTATCTGTAATCAGATTTACAATAACAATACCTTTCCAATTAGGATAAATTCATTATAATGCTAATACTTGATGTTTTAGTTGTTAATATACAAGCGGGTTCCATAATCCGATTAGTAGGTACTTAAGTTTATAAGAATAGATAGCTGGCTATTCAATTTGCGAATAAATTTGATAGCTATTTCAACTATATCTGTTATTCTTCAAATTTTCAATTTGAACTAGTCTAGATATGCGAACGATTAATGCAATTGAGAGTTAATCTAGATATGACTACAATATTTACAAATTCAGTTTCCGGCAGTCCCACGTATAAAAATATCTGCAAATTATAAAGATTCTGCACTATTTTTATTATATTCCCAAAATCTTTTTTCGTCTCTAAAAATACCTCAACCACAGTGGTTGTTGAAAAGTAATAGAATTAATAACCGAAATGAAACAGACTCAAATCAAATTTATATTTACTGTTGCTGATGTTAGAACAATTCAGAATTTAACCGAGACGCTTAATAGAGTTGCGTAGTCATGACTTAAGTACATTAATATAAGAGACAAACGATCTTGAAATATGAAGGCGTATTTTTATAGACTGACCAAAAATTGAAGTGGATATTTGAAACAAAAGTGCTTATCATTTAAATTAATTTAATTATGAAACAGACATGTAAATAATTTACATATCTGTAACTGTATACTTGGACAATACCTCGTATTTTCAGCATTTACTTCTGCTTAAGACATATGTTTCTGCCATCTATAGGCGTCGTCAGTTAAGCTAATGAAGCAATGTATACAAATGATACAAAAATCTTTATAAATAGATCTGTATCTGTATATGACATTTAGCCGAACCGCCTATTAGATAAAGCAAATCTTATCCTATCAGGTGGCAATTATTTAATAAGTGACATCTGACGGATGAAAGATCGCTTGTTTCGGTAAAGTCTCTTTCGTCCGTCAGATGTCACTTATTAAATAATTGCAACCTGATAGGATGAGATTTGCTTTATCTAATAGGCGGTTCGGCTAAATGTCATATACAGATACAGATCTATTTATAAAGATTTGTATCATTTGTACACATTGCTTCATTAGCTTAACTGACGACGCCTATAGATGGCAGAAACATATGTCTTAAGCAGAAGTAAATGCTGAAAATACGAGGTATTGTCCAAGTATACAGTTACAGATATGTAAATTATTTACATGTCTGCTTCATAATTAAACAAAAGCGTTATACGGCATATTAACGTATAGATATATTTAAAACCTTTTTTGTATATTTAAATTAATGTTTAAAAGTTTGAATACATTTTGTTATTAGAACCATATATTAAACTAATGTAAACAAAAAGAAAATTGTCCTTCAAAAAATTGTGTAGCTCTATAAAACTAAAAAGTAAATAAAATTCAATTCTTTCATTTTTAATATCCTTTTTCGTCTCCATTTGTTCAATAGTGGGATATTCTAATGTTTCTATTCAGAGATGCTAGATCAGGGAATGTTCCCATTTTTGTCAAATCGGAACAAAGGAAATTATCTTGGGAATTTTTGAGAAAAACTTTAACAAAATCCTAATGCATTACAAAAGACAAGAAACGAATTACCATTCTGTAGTAATTTACTAATTACTTTTTTAATTGTTTAATTGAGTTAAAAAATCGTGAATCTTTTGTTTAAAAGAGGGCACATTTTTTTTGTATTTTTGAAGCAAAATTATCAAAAATATGTATATAAACGCAGTGATTTGCTTATACATTATAAATACATAAATACATAAATATTTTCATGAAATAAAGGGTCTTTCATTAAGAGTGATATTTTTTTAAATTTTAATTTCCAGTTTCTAATATATTTTTTTGTGTGCTTCCAGGTGTGAAGATATCCAGTACAATTTACAGTTTCATCATGCAGCGACTCACGATTCCTGATCGTTTAGCAATTATTAAAAAATTTTACTAAAGTGCCAGCTCAGTTCTGGGTGCTCATCGTTTGTTCACCAGAGAATTGGGTCGCCATCACCGTTTCTCTATTCAGGCTATACGCCGCACTGTGGCCAAGTTTGACCGTGATTTCACTCTACACCACCAGAAACCACCAAGAACACAACACAAACCGCGAAGTGAGGAAAATATCGCTGCAGTAGCGGCCAGTAATGTGGAAGAGCCGAATTTGTCTGTTTCAAGACGATCTCAACAGTTGCAAATAAAATTATTTTATTATTCATTTGCAACAAGTACCGACTACATGCAAAAAACATTATCATCTGCTTCCTTAATGTAAGTTAAGGCTTCCCAATGTATTCGGAACCACAATCCTTAATAGCTTAGTAATAGAGCAATGGTCTGGCAAACCATGGGCGAGGATTCGAATCCTGCTTAAGGGCTAATTTTTTCAATAAAAAAGTCGAATAAGTGTCGTAAAATGTAGAAAGCAATATTTAAGTCGAGGAAAATTGTCAAAAGGTTTTATGACTTATGAATAATTTGCTGTTGGCATTGTTCAATTGCCTTTTGCAGTTGAGCACTGTCAATCCCGCGCATTTGAGTCTGATTAAATAATATTTCAACATGTGGCATGATGAAATGAAATATTTTCAACCAGTAGAGACATTTCGGGCAATTCAAATGTTTCAATAAACCACTTGCTTCACTAATAGTAACTGAATCCATCCCATCTTCGTAAATAATTTTGTCTATACATTCTTTGAAAGAATCCTGGTGTTCAAATAATATGTTCACAGTTTGACTTTTGAAAATCCAGCGTGTAGGAGCAACGCATGGTAATCTATGTTGATTATTTCATCACGAATTGCCGTTCGTTTTGCCGATCGAGAAAAAAAACTTGAAAATGAGTGGGCCACTTTTGTCGACGCCAGAACAGTACTAAGTTTTATAACTATATGTATACATATATTATTATATTACTCTTAACGCAAGTAGATATCGGGCAAGAGTAATAATAATTAATTTATTTAATTATAAATATCGTACATAACCCACTTGCCTTATTTATGCAGCACAATTTGGTTAAGATTGCATAGAATAACGGTTTATCGCATACTTTACACGCTAATTTTGCATTATCATAATATAAATTCGGAAATTTACCGATATACATTTTTTACATTATCAAGCGATGGCTGCTTATATCGCGTTGGGCGCGGAAATACGTATTGAATTCAGTCCTGACATGCAGACACGATGGCCCACTCTATTTATGACAATACACCCGTTCACACTGCTACAGCTTCACAGGTTGCAATGTGGCTTTCAAGAAATTGGACTTCCACCGCGTTATCCTGATATGGCTTAACTTTTGAGTTGCAAACAGAAGAAACACAATATTTTCAGGGGAAAACATCAGATTATTTTTGCAAGGGTATAGAATTATTAATTAATCGTTGCAATCAATGCATTGAAATTGGTGAAAATTATATTGAAAAATAGAAATTCTATAATTTTCAAAACTTAATTTTTTCTATGTCATAGTGCTTTTACCTCCCAATTAGTTGCAGCAAAGATTCAGACTATTAACCATTCAATACTACAATACCGTAAACGAAGGAGTATTAATGAAACAGAGGTCCTATCATCCACAATTGTATTCGTTAGAATCACATATATTTTAGACAGATAGTTGATTACGATATCACTCGAGTTTCCATTACATTGCTATCTATTTCACAGTCACATATTAAGCATTAAAAACCACATTAATTGAATATTGACGCCTGCATTCCAACTGTAAAAACGAAATTCTTCTCCACTTTAAATTCAGTGGAAGTATAAAATGAAAAATAGAAATATAAAACAGAGGCGATTCTCTATAGTCAGCATTATTGGAATGTACATATCTATACATTCCCAACATTTATATAAGCGTATTCGAAGAACTAAGCAGAGGATTCTACACAAACGTGGAATATTCTTGTCGGTAATGAGAAATTTTCATACGAAATATTGATATTATACACACATGACATGTTGAGCAGGTATAAATAATAAAATATGACTAGGAGCTGTAAGTATAATGTTAATTGGAATGCAACGGATACAAGCTCACATAACAAGAATAATAAATGTGTTTTGCTTCAACTTACCAATCCTACGTCTCATGATTATTGAATCATATTTGTTAAGAGTGAATACTTTCATAAAATACCGTAAAGAGATAAATTTATGAGTTTATTTTTAATGGAAATACAAATAATACAAATACATTACTTAATTTACGATTATCTGGTGTATGCGTGAACTGAAAAATAGACAAAGATAACTGTGTAATAAGTCAGTAATCTTTATGTAATTATCTTGATACAATAATTAATTATACTTACGAAGATGACTGATAATTAAAAACATTATAATTGAGAAGGACTTTTAAGATCATAAAAGTGTGATTTAAAGATAGGAAACAGTGTAAATTGAATCTTATAAAGCTACGACCCAAAACACCTATGTAGGGAGTGGAAGACTGCAAGTTCTCCCTTCACAGTCCTCTAGCTGCCAACCTAGTTGACAATGTTTGGGCTCTTATGAAGCAGAAACTTCGTAGAGAACGTATATATATTTATATATACAGTTATATATGCATATATAATATCTTCGTGACCTTGGTATGATAAGGTAAACTTAATAAGTCGGCCACACATTTTTATATTTTGTATTCTGTTGACAAAGGCATCATTGCCGAAACATGTAGAGTTATTTTAAATATATATACCTTGAAGAAATGAACCAGACCTTTAATGGCCGACTTATTAAGTTTACGTTATATATATATATATATATATATATATATATATATATATATATATATGTATATATATATATATATATATATATGTATATATATATATATATATATATATATATATACGGGGTTGGGCAAAAGTAACGCATCAGTCGAATAATTCCGTAAATATAAACTTTAGAACAAAATGTTGTAAACAAAAGTTTTTTGACAAGTTATTTTGTATTGGCTTCAATCATTTGTTTTTTTCTTCATGATGATTACATATGACAGCCAAAGAATTTTTTTTTTTTTAATGGAAATAATATTATTTTTTAGACAATTCGGAATCTTTGTTAAGTTCTGAATATGAGTGCGTACTATTTTCATGGGGTTAGATAATAAAAATATTGAGAGAAAATAAAATTTAATAAAAGTAAACAAACTACAAAATTAAATTAAATGCTCAAAGTGACGTCCTTCTACGATATGGCAGTGTCCTAAACGTTCCCAAAAATGACGAATTGTATTTTGTAAACTATTAGGTGGTACAGCTTGTATCTCACGAGTAATTTTTGCTCTCAAATCCTCTAGGTTTCTATGTTTCACCTTGTATACTTGCGACTTCAAGTATCTCCAAAGAAAAAAATCCAATGGATTTAAATCGGGAGACCTAGCGGGCCAATCAATAAAACCCCGACGTCCAATCCAACGACCGGGAAAAATTGTGTCTAAATATTGTCGAACATAAATAGCATAATGTGGTGGTGCCCCATCTTATTGAAACCATAGATTACGGTTTGGCATGCTTGGTTGATTGTCGTTAGGAAATAAAATCAACAGATCTGGTACAATATGGTTACGCAATAAATTTAAGTAACCATCACCATTTAGGTTGTGTTCCAAGAAGTACGGACCTATGATTCGTTGCCCAACAATGCCAGCCTACACATTAAGTTTGTGGCGATGCTGTGTATGATTTTCTCGCATCCAATGTGGATTCTCAGTCACCCAACAACGGCAGTTATGCCTATTTACAAATCCATTTAGACAAAATGTAGCTTCGTCAGAAAATACGATGTTGTTTAAAAAATTTGGATCGTTATTGGACAATTCCATTATTGTTTCACAAAACTGTAATCTTCTGTCCGGGTCATCTTCGTTAAGTTCGTGCAGTAAGTGTATCTTATAGGGCTTGTATTTGTTCGCTTTTAATATTCGTCTAATAGATCTGCTACTCATATCATTTTCTAATCCTATTTGAGTGGTTGACGTAGTGAGATTTTCCGTTACAGCAAGTAAAACATAAGAGATCGGTCTTCATTAGTGATTTCTTTTGGTCGGCCAGCTTTAGGTATATCTCTAACATCGCCCGTTTCTCTAAATTTAGTACTAACCAATCTCGAAACTGTTGATTGAGCTATAGGATCTCGATCCAAATAAACATTATTGACTAAAGTGCAAACTTCCAGATGTGAACGTTGTCTGTCACCATATCCGACCATCATTAGAATTTTTATTCTTTCTTTAGTAGTTAATTTGACCATTTTCATACAAAACACGTATTAAAAAAAGCAAGTTTTACAATGGAAACTATTTTATTGTGAAACGTCAATAATTCAATGACAGTAAAAAAATCTACAATTTCCAAAGCAATCTACAAAACACTGCACTATCCAAATGTACGTTTATTAAATTTTATTTTTTTCTCAATATTTTTATTATCTAACCCCATGAAAAAAGTACATATTCATATTCAAAAATTAATAAAGGTTCCGAATTTTCTAAAAGAAAATATTATTTCCATTAAAAAAAAAAATTTTTTTTTGCTGTCATGTAGGTAATCATGAAAAAAAAAATTTTTTTTGCTGTCATATGTAATCATCATGAAAAAAAACGCAAATGAATGAAGCCAATACAAAATAACTTGTCAAAAAGCTTTTGTTGACAACATTTTGTTCTAAAGTTTATATTTACGGAATTATTAGACTGATGCGTTACTTCTGCCCAACCCCGTATATATATATATATATATATATATATATATATATATATATATGTGTATATATATATATATATATATATATATATATATATAATTTTCCGATTATCTCGCAATATAAAGAAGATCTTCGAACGTGCTTTTTATGTAATTCTACATCATTTCTACATCATAGTTCGCTTTGTTGCGTGAAAGCGCGTTCGATTACTCTTTTATCACGAGAACGATTTTCGAGGAATGATTGGCGGTATTAGCAAAGTGTGTAACAGTACATATTCGAAAACATCATATCCGTGCTTTTTATGTAATTCTGGCTCATTTTGGCATATACATAGATCGTTTTGTAGCGTGAAAGCGTGACCGACGTGTCTCTTATCACGAGAACAATTTTCGAGGTACGATTAGTGATATTGGTCCTCATTACCTACAAATTATAAGAAAAATTTGGTTGCAAATATAGAAAATCATTGTGAGGCTCTTCTTAAAAATATATTATTTCTATTTAACAAATTAATTAAAATAATTAAAGAACATTTAACCAGTCTATACAGAATTTTGATAATTAATTTATTCGTGATTGTTCAAAAGAATCAGGAAACGTTTCAAACTGTTTGCTCGAATAAATTTCATATATCTGTGTAACATTATATTGTATAATATACAGGGTTAGTTAAAAGTATGGAGACGGCGATTTATTGTCGTTAATATTCACTTTATGGAATTATGTTCAATATAAAAGTTTTGTTAAGATATTTTGATCTACATTTGTGATTATTTGAATTTTTTTCTTCAATTGTTTTTTTTGATACGCCTGTTCGCGCATTTTTTTTTAAATGGGAACTGGTAAATTTTGCTCTTCCAGTCGATAGAGGTTTTTTTCTCTTTACAATAATATTTTTGTTTTTTTTTTTTTTCATTTTAATAACTTTTTTACAAAAAAAATTAAACAAATTAATAACAAAGTAAATTAAAGTAAGTGTTCAAATTGTCGTCCATTAGTAATTTGACAATGACCCAATCGATTTACAAAACCCCGAACAGAGTTCTGTAAAAAATCTCGGGGAATTTCTTGTATCGTTCTGGTAATTCGGATTTGTAAATCTTCGACGTTATCGGGCTTATCTTCGTAAACTTTGTTTTTTACGTATCCCCAAAGAAAACAATCTTAACAACTTAAATCTGGCGAACGGGCTGGCCATTCAATGGTTCCTCGTCTTTCAATCTATCTGTGGGAAAAAACGTTGTCCAGATATTGACGAACATTTACACCATAATGTGGTGGGGCGCCATCTTGCTGGAACCAGATACTGTCATTGGGCAGGTGTTCATTGATTTCATGAGGATAGAGCGTAGCACTAGCAGGTATTATTTCATTTTGCAATAACTGCAAATACAGAGCCGAAGTTAATTTGCCATTGATGAAAAAGGGACTGATAATATGACCGCCTAGAATGCCAACCCAAACATTAACCTTTTGGGGATACTGCGTATGGTGCAATAGACTGAATTAAATACTGGAATTGGACAATGAAGAATTTTATTCACGTTTCTTTAAAAAAAAAATTACGATAATGATTTTATTTTAACAAATAGAGGAGGGTTATTCTAATATAATCTCATTTATCGATATATTGTATAATTTTAAGCTATATATCTCTGACTCCAATGAATAAATTACTGATTTTATGACACAGACAGCCAATTGCAATCATTTTGCCGTATTGTCAAAAAAATGTCCACAGTAATAGCATCCTTACCACGAAAATTTATTAAACCTCCAAAAAATGAACGTGAAATTGAAGAGAACCAAAAATGGCTTTAAAGGATAGCAAATTTGGCAAGTGTTGTGGGATGTATAGATTATACACATTCCACAACACGAATGGTCGTGAAATTTCATATGAAACTTGTAAAAACCTACTAAGACTTGTCATTTATTAAAAGAAGTATATGGCAATGAATATTTATCATGCGCGCGAATATTTGAGTGGTTTAAGCCTTTACATGACCGAGAAGACGCTGAAGATGGAAGTATTGAAATAATCGATAATCTCATCCGATCTGACCGTCGCATAGTTTAAGCTGAAACTGTAGGAATTGACAAAGAATGCATAAAGGAAATTTTATAAAAGAATTTGAACATGGAAAAGAGTCACGAAAATGGTGCCGAAAATTCTGATAATTGAACAAAAGAAGCTCGTTTCTAGCCAAGTATAATATCCCAGTACTAGACCATCCGCCTTATTCGTCTAACCTGACATCATGTGACTTTTATCTATTCCCCAATATCAAATCTGCATTAAAAGGAACAAAAGACCGTTGAAGCTGTGTAAGAAAAAGCGGCACGCGCCATTAACAAGCTCGCAGAAGACGTCCAGCACTATTTTGCACAATGGAAAATTCGAATGGAGTAGTGTAGAGATAGAATAGGGGTGTATATAGAAGACGATAATAACACAGGCCTGCATAAAATTTGTGATGACGGGATTTTTGTTTGTTAAGCTCAGTTTTTATATAGCAATAACTAATTAAAATACAGTTGGTCTCTACCACCCACAGATTTTTTTTTGCACAAAAGAAAAAGAAAAAAATATAAAAAAAATCTTATAATAGGCGTTTTAATACATTTTAAAATGAATGTACTACTTCAAATTCTAGGTATTAACCCAAAAATGATTTTCTGTTGTGGTTTTAAAGAAATTTGTTAAATAGGCTCTCATTACCTGATGTAAATCTTTTATTACATGTATTAATTTTGGACAAGATTTCCGGGAATTTTTACCTGCTAAATCCTATTTATTATTCTTTCACTTTATTAGTACTACGAAGAAGGATTTCAAGTTTATCACTCCAAACAAAATGTATATTTTAATGTCATTTACTTCATTATCGCTCTGAGTGTCGATCAGTAAACAAGTAAAATTAATTTGTCTTTAGTGTTGTGCGCGGTATTTGATAAATAAACATTGCTTAAAAATATGTCTAGCCGGTGTTGCAAAAATAAACCAGATGATTTCTGTTATATTTGTGGATATTTCGTCTTGAAAAAGTTTAAGAGACCAATTGGTGAATTTGTGAAAAATGCATATTATGCTTATTTCAAAATCAAATTAGGAGATCAAGATAAAGATTGGGCACCGCACGTTGTTTGTAAGGTATGTGAAGAAGGTTTAAGACATTGGACCAAAGGGAATAGAAAAAGCCTTCCTTTTGGAATACCGATGGTGTGGAGAGAACCGCAAAATCATCATGAAGATTGCTACTTTTGTCTTTGTGATATTAAGGGGCATAATAGAAAAACTTTGAAACATATTTTGTACCCAAACAATATTAAATCAGCTATCAGACCAGTTCCTCACAGTGATCATGTACCTATACCTATACCCCCCAAAGTACTACAAGAAGATATTGAAACCTCTTCAACTTCCGGCTCCGTACAGATGGATAGTGATTTTGAACCATCAACCTCAGGTCAAAACCAACCTCAGCTATTTTCACAAGCCGAACTGAATGATTTAGTAAGAGATTTGGGACTTTCAAAAGATCTTTCTGAAGTACTGGGGTCTAGGTTGAAACAAAAAAATTTGCTTGCCCCAGAAACTACCTTCAGATCTTCCTTTAGCTGAATATGACAGAAAAAAAACAAAACGAAGCTTTCCTGAAAAACGAAAACGTTTTTTTAAGAAGCATAAAGAATAAATAACTATTTCTAATAGTTTCTATGTGTATATTTTTGTATTTTTTTTAATATAATATAAAACTAGTTTATAAATGAAATAAATCGTGTTTTTTCTATATTTTTTGATTTTACTGTAGAGATGGTTGCTCTGAACCGAACCTGTTCTTTTGAACCTAGTTCGCGTGCCGGAGCAGGTGCACCTAGTTCGCATTTTCCAAAAGAGTAGATCCGATTGAAACGATTCCGAGTCGTACAATTCTGATTCCGATCGTTCAAGTCGGAGCGTCCGAGAGTTGATCTCGCAGTTGCACCTACATATTCGCATCGTATTATGTAAAAGATAGGTCCGCCTGGAACGAGTCCGACTAAGCGAAGCGAAATATGAGAAATAAACGACGCAACTACTCCTATATGTATAAATAAATACAACTGGCAATTGTAGTTGCTGCGATTCCGAATAATTGTATATCAATTGTGCAACCAAATATATTTATTTTTTAATAATTAGTATGATTTCTAGTCATAAGAAAAACTAAATTTTTAGCTACACACAAAAATACAAATAAACCAAGTGATGTGTTTATTTTAATACATCATACATTTATAGTCTTCACTTTTTTTAACAGTAACATTATGTCTCTCGACTAGACATTATATTTTTTGTATAAGAAATAGGCGATAATACTATATTTATGGTATTATTTTTGTGATTATTTTTTTGTGTATATCGTATGCACTTTAATTTTAAAAAAAATTATAAATTGCAATCTGACACCTCATTTAAAATGTAAAATGTAAAGTTAACTGCTATTTGTATATCCAAGCTGTGTGCCTAAGTAAACATAAAGATTACCCTGACTGATCGGACGCAAAATATGACTCATAATCGGTCGGTGTCGGAACTGATTTGTGCACCTAGTTTGCCGCACCTAGTTCGGAACTGGGATCCGGGTAGGTGCACCTACTCCGCTCAAGGAGTAGGTTATATCATCTCTAATTTTACTGGTTTGAAAAATAACCTTACATGATACAAAAAAAATAAAAGCAGATTTGAAATCAGCGCTACCCAATTACTAGAAAACAGTTAAAATTTTTAAATCAACATTCAAAGAGTTGAAAAATGCAGGCCTGTGTAATTAACTATGTTGAAATTTAGAACAAAAAGTTTTACAGCACCAGTCTCGTTATTTTATAGCCACATCTCGTATATGTAGTAGCAAGAAGGTGTCAATTGTGTATTCATCAACGTAAATGACATTTTGAGCCATATTAATAAAAATTATGTCTATACATTTGGCGTTTTATTATACAGTGAAATTACTGTATATTTAAGCATACCTACACCTAACAGTTTCTAGGGTAATTGTATAGTACGCAGGGAATTATTTTTTCTTACAATCATTAAGAAATTGAACATTCCCACACGCAAATTGAGTGCGAGAAAAAACCAATTCCCGCACTAGTGCGGGAATGTTAAAATATCAAAAATACAGATTGTACCTACTCAAATTTTCCCGCGACAAGTTCTTGATCCCCGCTAAATAGCGCTGCGGTTATGGTTTCATTATTGTTTAAGGGAGTTTACATTCTATTCGTTCGTCTATGTCTATATAGCATCTCCTTGGAGTGATGAAACTAAAATGGTATTATATGGCTATAATGGTCGTAGAGTATAAGTTAAACGACTGATAAATAACGTACCTTCAACAACTTCCCTCATTAGAGACGGCCATGCTTTTTGATAATGGTTGGTGACAGTGCACGTAATCTGTCACAAACGTATAATTTTATGTCCATCTCTAATGAAGAAAGTTATTGAAGGCACGTTACTATCTTTTAGACTAGAACACGCACACAATAAAACACGGCGCAGCTATATAATACAGTTTGGGGATATTTTTCGCCTCCCTGCTCGTCAGGTCTTAAACTTGGGCTCGCGTAATAAGACTTGTTTTATGACCCTCGTTCTTTATACTATTTTTTGGAAAAGTCGAGACTATTTGATATCAAATATGTTCATAATATTCCCTTAATTATTTTGCTAAATAGTATAACTACAAAACTGGATACCTTATAAACTACATACTCAAAAATGAATAAGGAATTTTTACTTTTTTGTATTTTTTAGATAGTATGGGTAAATATTTGTAGTGTATTATATTAGATACATAATTGTACACAACAATTTAAAATTTTCAAGTATATTTATTCAGAAAAAACGTTAAGATTACTAAGAAATGATTAAAAATGAAATAAGCAACATTTTTAACAATAGCTAAAATAAACATTTTTCTGTAACGATTAATTCTAAAATCGTGAATAATTGCCACGGACATCTCTCACAGCTGTCTTCGGGGCATACTCATAATGTAATTATTAATGCGTTCTTGTGACACTCTTCTCCAACACAGCGGTAAAATTTCCCGCAAGTGTTGCACGTTAACTGGGGGTGGATTATGTTCGTTGAGCTGTTCTTGAAGTCTGTCCCAAATGTGCTCAATTGGATTCAAGTCGGGAGACGTTGGTGGTAAAGGTAGATGGTTAATATGGAGGTCATTTATTGCTTGCATGACAATTTGTGCACGATGAGGTCTTGCATTAACATCAATAAAAACCATGTTTTCATCCACAGCCTCACGAAAGTCGGCCACATATTGCTGAATAATGTCATCTCTGTATATGTGTCCATTGACATTGTTTTCAAAGAGATGGAGGTTCGTACGTCCATTCAAACTAATGCCCGCCCACACCATGATACCACCGCCGCCAAAAGGCACCACAGCTTTTGTAAACTCGCGTCTATAACGGTCTCCTCGAGTTCTCCAGGCCCTTACTCTACGATTATCACTAAATAAGAAGAATCTGGATTCATCGGTGTATAAACCATGCCCCATTGAAAATTTTCTGCTAGTCGTTGGTTAACCCAAGTTCTTCTAGCCATTCTATTGGCATTAGTTAATTTTGGGCGTCTCACAGGCCTGCAGCTATGAAGATCCATTTCCCTCAGACGGTTTCTGATTGTTTGATCCGAAACTCTAACTCCAGTGGCGGCACGTAACTGTGTTTGCAACCATACAGCACTTCTAAACGGATTCATCCTTGTCTGAATTCGTATGTAGCGGTCTTGTCTCTGATTTGTTTTCCTCTCAGATCCACTACCGGGTCTTCTCCTTGCAGATCCTACCTGTTGGAATCTTGTTAGAGCCCTACTAACAACACTTGGAGACACATTAAAATTTGCGGCAATTTCTGCTCCAGATTGCCCTCGCTGATGCAATAACGCAATTAAATCAAAAGTTTCTTTATTTAAATGACGTCTTGGCATCGTGAAAATGTGAAATGACGTTTAAAATGAATAATACTTGTCAAAAAATGCGATTTTTATAATTTTGTATTCCAAATTAATTTAAGGTTAAAATACAAGATTCAATATTTTATCACACAGAAAAGACATTTACCAAATAAAATGTCCACAAACGACTGTGGGCCTTCTAATTTATCTATAGTTTGAGAAAATACGTTAAATTTAATCGAATTAATTAGATCTGTTAAAAAAAGATCTAATTCCCTATTCATTTTTGAGTAGTTTATATCATTACATTTTCGAAATGTATATTTTTTCTAAATTATTATACACTCCTTCGTTAAAATACTATATATTTCCTTCCAGTATATAAATTAAATATTAACAGTATTGCTGCAATAGTATTCATGTGATGTGATAACCTACAGGTTTATCCATACAAAAATACCAGAAAAGTCATCTGATTGGTTAAATATGAATTGCAAATTGAAATCAATATATGATTGGCTTTCACTAATTTGTAATTTCGATACTAATTCAACTAAAATTTTATATTAATAGACACAACTTTGGCGCGCATTAATACAAGGATTGAATAATTATCACTTGCAATTATAATTTTAGTCATTTATTTATCACAATTTGAAAGAGTTTCCGCATTTCAGTTCAGTGGTTGGTTTATCAATATCCCATTGGCATTCCTAATAAATGTACATTTCATTTACTTTGTTTATTGAAACAATATAATATTAATCGGAAACGTATATTCCTTTAAAATATGGATAAAGCACGCATTGCTACATTTAAATATATTTAATTCGAAAAAACAAATAAATACCATTACATTATCAGACAATATAGACTATCACGAAGATGTTGTTGACCTTGACAATATAAATAAGGCTACACAATAAGAGTTCATTTATTAAAACTTACCATGTGTTAAAAAACCGAATTTGTGGTCGCTGACGAAGTCTAAAGTTTCTGCTCTGTGCAATAGTCGGTGTGTCAATACAGAAGAATTACCAAGAAAAAACACAGAACTTATTCAAGTACACATCACGTGATTATAGTTTTAAAAATTCAAGACTGTCAATAATAATATTAATAACAATAGCACAATCGCCGAGTATATACCGTTCTTAAAGGTAAGTATCGTATAGATTATAAACGAAATAGAATAAAGTTTCTTTTTAAATGATAGGTGTTAAGTTATTGGATTGTTTAGTTTTATATTTATTTTCTGTATGAAAATTGTGTGACGTAAAAACATTCATATGTTTGTAAAGATATGTAACAAGTTGCCAAGTTTTAAAATCAACAAAAAGAAGATAATATCTGGCACTTTCTATAGTAGTTCATCAAATTAGTATTTAACTCTCGGATCGTGTAATATTTTCACTTTCGTACTACTAATGTATACATCATATCATGACAGTTGCTGTACCGCACAGTTTTTTTTTACAGTTCTTTATTTCATTTATCTATTACGTTCACTAATAAGTACACATACACTTCTCAATATCATTTTCTCCACTCGAATTTGGGTGCTGTAACACTTATACAAGTATGCATTGAAATATATCACTTACTTACATTTATCATAAGTAAACATTTTTTCTGTATTCTAATTTAAAAAAAAAGAACTGTTTCCGCAGCTCGTGATTAATTTCAAAACTATTTAATTAACCATGAGTAACGACCGTTTTTTGTTAGAAATACACCACGCTGGCCAATTTAAATACCAGCATATTACATTCAATTTAGCGAGATATATTTGGATGAAGTTAAGCCAAGTTGCTTAAGCACACTTTTGTTAACACGATATGCTATCGCACTCTGAACTGTTGCGGAAGATCTCTGTCGTCAGCCTGTTGAATGTTGTTTTGAGCGCATGTAAGATGTTAAACATCCCTGATAGCTTGTGCTGACAGCTATCGAGAAATTTATTTACAGTGGACGCTTCCCATCTGTGTATAAATAGCCGATATAAAGAAGGTTTAACTACTTGCTTTTACAGTTTATGTCAACTTTTGTAAAAAAAATCAAAACATTTGCATTTAATGTATAATAATGTTTGTAGATAAATCATACTTAGAAAAGGAATAAATTTATCAATCTTACCTTGTCGCAACCGAGAAACTCATGTTCTTATTGCCTGACATGTTTAAAATTACATGTTTTATTTTAAATCGAACGCACATTTTAATATAGTTGTCTATAATAATTAGTTAATAGTTTATTTTTATGTATTTAAACAAATTTATAAACACTTGAAAGTGAAGCTTTGAATTCTGCGCCATCTTACTTTTGGTTGACAATCTAAATAGAAATAGTACCAACCTCGTGATAGAATTCTTTATATTCATTTTCATACTTCTTTATGTTTGTACTTCATCTTTACTTAGTTATTTTAATTTTACAGCTGTATTGAAAATATTATACTTTCTTAAATTGTATATGTAATTTAAATATTTAGGATTTTACTTCTAAATCCCATAGACCTGAATAAATATTTGCTGAGATAGACAATCTATTTGTGGATAAAGCAGTAGGCATAGGTTTGAAACTACACTTCAATACATTTAACATTATAGTTTAATTAATTTTAATTAGATAACACATTAATTTGAAAAAGCAACACATATTCATATATATTATAAATAGCCTTTATTTTTTAAGTCTATTAAATATTTGCTAGTAGAAGAACAATTTATTAAATGAATTAATTTTTGCGAAAATTTTATGCCAAGTTATTCTTTGTACCTCTAACAAAATGAATTGATATCTATAATTTAAATATTAATGGATGGCTTTGGAATGAAGCTTATACTTTTCTATGGAAAAAAGAGGGTAATTTAATTCCGAACTTATGGCATACTTAAATTAGATACTAGGCTGATGCTTAATATCAACAAAGATAAATAGATTGCACATAGCCATTTTCACACTAATTTTCTTTTTCTTGTTTCGGCATCATTATATCCACATTTTATTAATAATATGTAATAATAAAGATATAATTATTTAAGTAAATACAGCCAGGTCTTTTCTATGGATACAGCATAAAGGAAGAAAATAGGATATATGCGAAATATTTGTAGAAACAATTCAGTAGTAATTAGCCAATTAAAGATTTTACTAAACTATAAAATCCTAGTTCTTGGTTTGCACCTTTCTGGATGTTAGAATTAAAAATTTTTTTTTTATTACTTCATAAAAAACAATAAAACTATTCTGCACAGTTTCGTAGTAATTTATTTTTAAAATTTAGTATAACTGCTATGATAAAATAGTGTAAGAAAATATTCCACAGTATTACTACATAATGATTGGCACTTAAATAGCCTGTTTTAATAATTAATAAAAAGAGAAATGGAAATTTTCAGAATTACTTAGAACAACATTCGTTTAAAATTAAACCCATATTAAACTTACATAATTTATTGACGAAAACATTATGTAGGTATAAATGTTTTTGTAAGCACATAGTTAAAATGGAATGTTAAATTCTTACATTTAGAAATTATCCTAAAATAGTAGAAAATAATAATAATAAATTAATTTAAAGCCCAGAGAAGTTAGTTTAATTTAAATCGATAACATAACCTAGTCATTCTGAACTTTAGATTATCAACGGGAATTTATGGAACAAATTAAATCATGAAAAAATATTTTCTAGAAATGTATGAAATAATTGTAAGACATGATTGACATTAAACTTAACTTCTCTAGCTAAATTATTTGAATAAGAATAATAGTAATTTCGACGTTTAAGCTAAGGATCAAACATCATTCTTGGAAATTATTATTAAGATACATTTTTGAAAGTTTGTGGCAATATCAACAGCGCATATTAGACATAAACGTAGGCGGAATTTAGCTCCAATTTGAAGGATAAATACTTTACAATTTGAATTTTGTGACTATTTGTGTTTATTTCTGTTCTATTTGTGTAGACACATTTCTTTAATATATTCTACTGAATAATTCAATAATATTTTAACCTGAGTAATTACACATAATTTATTTAAGAAATAAAATAGTAAAACTTTAATTATGGCAATATGTAAGTCATGTAGATCAGTTTGTAGTGACTTGTAATGTAATAGTCGCACATACAAATAAGCCATGCATGGAAATTATAGAGGGATGCGAGTTCTATAAATTCCTCAACATATACAACATTGTATCTAAATGGTTTTCAATTTATTTTGATATTAAAGGTAATTTACATTAGAATAATTAACCAATTATGAATGTTATGGCCTAGTTTCAAACTTACCTCATTTATTATTTAACTATTAAAATTTATTTTGATAAAAAAATTAGAAATTCTGCTTCTTTAGACAAGTTATCACTTGTACTATGACATACCTATAAATTACACATAAATCAAACAAAAATATATTTTCAAATTTGTAATTTAATTAAAAATTAATTATACAAAGTTTCTTTTTTCTGAGAAAAAATAAAAACAAAATTTTCAAAAACTAAAATGTTATTTTACTGTGTTTTAGAATGATCTGATTTATGAATAGAAAAATCTAATCTTACATAAATTATAACAAATACAAATAATGCATACAAAGCAAGTGAAAGTAAAATTGGTTCATGGAGCAGTAATAAAGGTTGCCAATCATATGTGATTTCTAAATCCTGAATGTGTTGCTCTACCAGATTTTCCTTACGAACTTTAATTACGATACGTCCTAGATTATCCAAATATTTGTATGTTACTTCATCGTCTAACCGTTCTACATCAAACGGGGTTTTCAGTTGTACATTGGTAACACCAACAGGCAATACGATACTTGTTTCTAATTCTTTCACATGCATATCATCAAATATATGATCCAATAATCTCATTTTCAGCTTATATTGACTGTTTGATGTTTTAAATAAGTATTGATAGCTTGGTACACTGTAACCAAGTATATAAGAGCTCTTCCATCCTCCAAATAAGGGAAATCTTGGGCGTAATTCTAATTCTATCCAATCTTTTCGTAGGCGAACTTGTGACGTTGAAATATTTCCATTGCTATCACGATAATAAATGCTATGAGCTGCCGCGGGTAGAATAGTGTGATATGCTTTTATACTGTGATGAGAGCTACTTGAATCACGTTGATAATCATATCTTGAGAAAGGTCCTTTTAATTTTGCACCATTATGATATATTTCCGTATTTTCTTGTACAGCAATATTTCCCCAATGCGATATTTCTATTAATCTTTCCACTCTAGATACTGTTAAGAATGGTGCGTTGTTTTCATAGTGAATTATCATTTGATCATATGTAAGACCATCAATATTATTATATGGTCCGTACGTTATTGTTGTATCTTGTTGACTAACTGGCTTTAACTTGGTATAGCCTTCAATATCTCTTGAATTTAACGTTACTGTTGTACTTTGTTTAAGTGTTTTATATGGCGAATAAAAGTAATGACATCCAAAGTAACGAACAAGTTGGTGTTCTTTCTGTGTTATTGAACTTGGATATGGTTGCAAAGCATTTGTGTAAACATATTCAACACTAAAACTAGCAGTTTTTCCTTGATTCAAAGGCAATCTCAATTTCGCGTTAAAGGCATCTTTTAAGCCCTTCACTTTTATAGGTATCAGTTTCAGTTCTTCTTTAAGGGCATCTTGCACTGATATAAATGCTAGAGTACCTTCGGCATCAGGTTCCATGTATATTAAGATATTGAATACTGGGTCTTTGCCGGTGTTTTCTAAGGTTATGGAAGCAGTCACTTTAACTAATTGAGATGTTAAATCCACTGTTCTTTCCACATTTCTGTTTACGATGAAGTCATTTACTGGCTCCGAAGATTTTGCATATGCAAGAATGGATAATATTACTAATAACTTCAACATTTTTGAGAAAACGAGGTTTGCATTTAACACATCACACATGTACCAATTGTTGACGTACACATTATCGTGAAAGTAGATAAGATTGAGTTAAGAAATACACCAAGCGTTAATTTTCTTCTTACTTTAATGGGAAAGAGTATCGTGTAGCTATTGCATCAAAGATGACACTAGCGTACATTTTAGATATTGCAATTTTAAAATTATACACGGTGGAAGTTTTGTAGATAAATTCTTAATAAACTCTTCTATTATAATAATAAATTCTCTGTATAATTCTTACAAGCATAATTCAACAATCATTTTAAGAAAAATATTTCGTATTTATTATTGATTACAAACTTATACTCCCATCTATAAGAATATAATCTATTTTGCTCTTTATCGTTAATATACTATGTACATTTTTTTAACGGTATTTCAATAATAAAAATTAATTTTTTAATGACTGTTAATTAAGTAGTTTTAATATAGAAATTTTAGTAGTAGTGAAGTTTTGTAATTTTTTCTTTTTATTGTAGGTATTCCTCTATGCAAATGTTTTAAGTCAAAGTGTCCAAAGACCATTGAAAAATATATTATAACATTTATTTTTGACGACTTTGCTATTAGTAATCAATCATTTCTAGAGATTATGGTAATATTTATTCATCTAATAAATCAATGTAATCAACATTGATCATCACCGTTTATATTCTTATACATTAATACCTGCACCCTTATTCTGAAACTAAATTTCTGTATCATGTTAGGATTTTATGCTAAGGCATTTGATATGTTTATAATTTAATGAATTAACCTTGAAGTGTAATGGGTAAGTTTACCCTAAGGATAGTAAACGTCTAATAAAATTGCTCAATCCCTATCTCGTAATTTATTTTGAGTCACATGATCGCGTTACGTCACCTGAGTTACAAATATATCGCGTCCTAGCTATCACAGTTTTTTTAAGTGTGTTAAGGCCAGTTCCCACTTGTGCATTTTAATGCTGCAATTTTTAATGCACGAAAAAAATGCTGCATTTTTGCGTTCACACTATGCATTTCCACCAATTGCATGCAACAAAAATGCATGCATTTTTTACTGACAGCTTTAGAATATGTTCTAAATTCGTGCAATAAATTGCATGCAATTCTAGTGAAAGCTAGGGAATACTGCGTTGCCAATATACAGGCTGATTCATTTTCGGCCTCACCATGGGGATCTCGCTTATTATTGGAGATAGAGTATAGGTTTAAATTTGGCAAAGTTGTTAAATTTTGTGTTTGTTATAAATCCGTAAAGAAAATAGACCTGTGACAAATGACCTTCGTTATTTAAAAAAAAATCGCGAAGACCCCATTTTCTTCTTTTACCTGTAGCACCGACATTTGGCCTTGTAGAGAAAATATAAAAACACATCCTTGTGGCCATTTCTAAACCTCTATCCAGTGGTGTACTCTAAATTTTTATACGACGTTTCGTTTCTTTCTGGCCATCATCAACCATCTAATTTCTTATAGGCGCCATATTGGATTTAGACATCTTCAGAAAGAGTTTTTTTCATGATTTTAACCATGTACCACATGCTGACTAAAGTTTTTGACATTAGGTTTTATTTGAAAGAATAAATTATAAGATTAAATAAGGTAGCCGTGGAATTTCAATCTGTCAAACATTTCATTTATTGTTCATTAATAATACAAAAATTTCATACACTAACGAAGAGAAACGAGATATGATAAGTATTTATCATTCTTCGAACCGAAATTCAACAGTAGTGAGTACAAGATATCTACAATTATATCCAGAACGACAACAGCCTCATCGTACCATTTTTCTAGATCTCGACAGAAATTTGGTCGAGAATGGATCGTTTACTAAGCCGCGTAATGGTCAAGACAACAGGAATTTAAATGAAAATCGACAAGATATTTTACAAATGGTAAATTAAAAGCGTGTTTTCAAATTTCATGTTAATCTTGTATTTTTATAGATAAATAATAATCCATCAATTTCTACACGCGAAGTAGCGTCAGAATTAAATTTGTGCCAGTCCAGAGTTTGGAGAACTTTACATAAAAGTAGGTTTAAACCATACAGGATCCATGTTAGTCACTCTTTACTGCCTGGAGATAATTTGAGAAGGCTAGAATATTGTAATTGGTTAATGGGAAGGATAGAAAATTTTTTAAGCAAAATCGTATGGTCAGATGAAACAAAATTTACAAATTCTGGAATGTTCAACAGAAATACGGAGCACTATTGGGCAGTACAAAATCCCCGACAAAACAGGGCTAGAAGACCACAACATCGTTTTGGAATAAGCGTTTGGATGGGTATTTTGGCAAATCGTCTCTTAGGACCAGTTATGTATGAAGAACATTTAAATGGAGAAAGATATTTAAACATTTTACGTACATACGTATCTGACTATCTTGACGACAATATCCCATTAAATAATTACAATATTTATGGTGGCAACAAGATGGCGCACCAGCACACAATGCAGCTGTTGTTAGAAATTTCTTAAATCAAGAGTTTGCAAACCGTTGGATTGGAAATAGGGGAGTTGTTGAATGGCCTGCGAGATCACCTGATTTAAGTCCGCTAGATTTTTTTTTTATGAGGATATGTTAAAAATAATATTTATAAAGTAGATGCGCCACAAAACATTGAAGAATTACGAGACAGACTTCAGAATGCCTTCGATGCAGTTCCTAGAAGAACTATACAAAGGGCAGTACAAAATGCCAGAAGGCGTGCCCAATTGTGCATTATTGGGATATGTTAAAAATAATATTTATAAAGTAGATGCGCCACAAAACATTGAAGAATTACGAGACAGACTTCAGAATGCCTTCGATGCAGTTCCTAGAAGAACTATACAAAGGGCAGCACAAAATGCCAGAAGGCGTGCCCAATTGTGCATTACCGAAGATGGCCAGATAATTGAACATTTACTGTAATTGTTCATTGTTTAATTTTCTATGTATTCTTATTAATGTTTTTGTTATCTTGTACTCGCTACTGTTGAATTTCGTTTCGAAGAATAAAAAATACTTATCATATCTCGTTTCTCTTCGTTAGTGTATGACATTTTTGTATTATTAATGAACAATAAATGAAATGTTTGACAGATTGAAATTCCAAAGGCTACCTTATTTAATCTTATAATTTATTCTTTCAAATAAAACCTAATGTCAAAAACTATAGTCAGCATGTGGTACATGGTAGAAATCAGAAAAAAAGACTCTTTCTGAAGATGTCTAAATCCAATATGGCGCCTATAAGAAATTAGATAGTTGATGATGGCCAGAAAGAAACGAAACGTCGTATAAAAATTTAGAGTACACCACTGGATAGAGGTTTAGAAATGGCCACAAGAATGTGTTTTTATTTTTTCTCTACAAGGCCAAATGTCGGTGCTACAGGTAAAAGAAGCAAATGGGGTTTTCGCGTTTTTTTTTTAAATAACGAAGGTCATTTGTCACATGTCTATTTTCTTTACGGATTTATAACAAACACAAAATTTAACAACTTTGCCAAATTTAAACCTATACTCTATCTCCAATAATAAGAGAGATCCCCATGGTGAGGGCCGAAAATGAATCAGCCTGTATAATTTTACATATGTAGGTATTATGTGTTTAGACGGTTTCATTTTTAATATCGAAAATATATCACCTCACTTTTGTTGTTGAATGGTAGATGCTAACATGTGATAGTAATAGACATATATTTTTTATATTTCAATTTTATAACTTTTACAGGTTCATTTTCGTAAAATTACAAATTAAAATTTGATTTAAGATTTCTTGGAGATGGTAAAAGCAGTGAAGCACTTGCTCCAATTACTAATAAAAGTAATATTTCTTCATAATCCATATTTAATAGGAAAAAATAGACTTTTTATGCCGAATTAAAACAACCACAAAATTTACTCAAGTAATTTTGTGATTGCCTAAAAATTAAATCTCCAGCTATTTTTTTCTGTTTTTATTTTACTGCACTTGGAATTGCATAGATGTGAATATCTTTGCAATTTTTGATGCATAGGAAGTCATGCATTAAAAAATGCATACTTTTCATGCATCAAAACTTGCTGCATTTTAATGCATAAGTGGGAACTGGCCTTTAGAGAGAGAACTACCTTAGTTGGAAGCAATATGGCCGACAAATTTGAGATTTTTATACTCTATTTTTAAAGTAGAGAGACAAATTTCTGAACAGACCACTTTGACAGTGAAATCTCATTGGTTGAAAGCAAGGCCAAATTGCTTTCAACCAATGAGATTTCACTGTCAAAGTGGTCTGTTCAGAAATTCGTCTCTCTACTTTAAAAATAGAGTATAGTAAATTTAGAAATATGTTAGGGATTTTAATGTCAATAATGCTGTAATTGTTGTGCTTTGTGGCTGTGTTGTGTTGCTGACTTGCTGTCATTTTATGTATTTCGTGTGTTGACAATTTTATAAAAGATAAATTCAAACCAAGAGATATTTTGTATTGTTTTCTGTTTCTGAACATTTTCTTGAAAATAATAAATGTTACCAAAACATAAAATTTACATCTGCGAACTCTTCTCGTACAAATTCACTCACGCGATGTAAAGAATGTGCAAAAGAAGTAACATGAACCATACCTGGTAAAAAAGTTTGTAAATTTATCCCTGCGTGGAGCATATAACCTACAAAATCAGTTACTCATAGAAGAGCTTTCTCTTTCTTGTTCGGAATTACGGAAACTAGACTGCTTTTCACAAATTCCGTGATAGATTGAAAATTTATAGTAGACAAAACTTTACTAGCAACTAAATGAGATTTTGGAGGTTGGGTGATTTTAGCGTACTTACAATAACATTGCTGATTGAACGTCCTACTGTATCTGTAGTTTTATCCACTGACACAAAGATATTTTTGGCTTCTATGTCTTTTTTTATTTCCTGTATCTGTGTCAGATAGATTGAATCTAGTTTCTTCTTACAGTGCTGGATGATTGAGTTGTTTGAACAGATTATTTCAGGATACAAATGCTGTATACAGTTCCTCACAAAAATTATTACTTTCGTTTGAATTTTACATAGTTGTACGCATAAGTTGAATGTTCAATATATGCTTGTTAGAGTATAAATGATTGTTAACGTTAGTTTTTTTTAACGTTTAAAATCACACAAACAGACACTACATTGAATTGTCACTGAACTAACCTCAAATATCTGTAGATGTACACACATACTAACTATAACTGTAACTATATATGTACACAGTAACGCGCCAAGTATCTTCGGCGCCGTCGTGCGAAATACTGATAGGCGCCTTTACCCTATATGTATTGAGCCAAAATTACCAGCCACTCTCCCACAGTTCAACATTGAAATTTATGACGAACTCTTTAGACTTGTTAGTACTGGTAGGTATTTTTTATTTGAGGCAAACAATAGGTTCACATACAAAAAAATATTATTAAAATTTTTATTGCACACTGAAACAACAGTAACAAAATAAAAAACAGTATTCCAAATTATTAAAAAACAAAAGGTCAAGTACACTCTTTGAAGTAACAATAAAATTATTGCTGTCAATGCTAAAATAATTGTAATAATTGTTTCATGTAAATTTGTTGATTTGTTGTAAACTTTCAAAAAATGTTTTTAATATTTTTAAAATTTAACTTATCACAAGTGGCCGTAGGCGCCTTTAAGGCCTTGGCGCCGTTGTGCGCTGCACGACCTTGCCCATATGGACGGCGCGTCACTGTATGTACAGGCGCACATTCATACATATTTCAAAAGAAAAATAGCAAATTAACGGAAAAAATGTTTTTAGAGACAAGCCATTCTTTTATTTAGTGCTCCCTGAATGACTACTAGTATTTTTATGACTTTTATTTACGTTATAGTTTTGAATGCGTTTTTGAAAACTAAAATAAAATATTTTTTCCGCAAATCGTTAGGAAATTTTGACATTCCTGACAAAATTTCTTAAAGAAAAAGTCAACATTTCCTAACGGTTAGGAAATATTCATTTCCTAACTGTAAGAAAATGAATATTTCCTAACAGTTAGGAAATGTTGACTTTTTCTTATACATATTCGTACTTTTCTCTTGATTTCTTTGGCAATAATTCTAATAAAGCAGTATTCACTACCTCAACCAGCTCTGGAGGAGTCCCAGATATGGAAAATTCATCATAACTTATCATTTTACACTGTTTTGCTATCGAAAACACCAGCAGTTAAATTTATATGCCTCAAGTTTGACAATTCAACATTAATACGTTTCCATAGTAACGCAACCAATTATATTACGAATTTCAAAACACCATTTATTTGTGAATAAAATTATTCGCGATTTTTTCAAAATTAATTAATGTCGAATTTTAAACGATTTGCGGAAAAATAATATGTTTACCTCGTAGGAAAAGCCACATTCCTGGACTCTGTGTTGCTAAGTCTCGGCTTGCGCCTCGACTTAGCAATCTTCACAGTCGTCCAGGAATGTTAGGCTTTTCCTACTCGGTAAACAATATACTATTCATAAGAAAAAAGCAAGAAGTTGTTACGCCTATTAGTAAACAAGCAGAAAATATGGTAGATCTAAAATGCCGGGCTCTATATATCATTAATTACCTTTAACTTTTCTACTGCCCAACACAGCAAGATATTTCTTATTTGTTCTAGGGGATGTTCACATAGAATTTTTAATATAAAGGTTTGTATTTGTCAATTCTTTATTACAAAAATTAATATCTCGAAAAGTATACATTTTAGATATAGGTTATCCTACACAAAGTGTTTCTAAAATTTGACGTATAATTCGAAAATGCTATAATATACAGGATGTTGTATCTAAAATATCAAAGTTGCTGTACACTTCCAGTATAACCGGAAATAGCATGTCTGTCAAAATATTTTGTTTAAATTCGCCATAATTTGTAATCTATGTTTATTAGACTGGCCCTTATTTATAGAAAATTCCTTCGATTTCCGATTGCTGGGCGGAAAAAGTTTCCTTTTGATACCAAATGCTTAGCATTAAAATTTGGTAGCGATCGGAGAACGTTTGAGCCTGCCGCCCAAGACTTAAAGTTTGAAAAATCGAAATATATGGGAAAAATCAATGTTTTTATTGAAATACTTAAATTTTAATACATAAAACTAGTTTTAGTTGTTGATTTTTAATATTTAATCAAATTGCCAATTAAATTACCATTAATTGGCAATAATTAATATAATAATTAAATTGTCTGTACCCAAGATTGCATTTTTGATTTGCAGCTTGATAATATAAAGTCGGACGAACCATCAACCTCTGCCGAAATGGAACCAACCACATCAAAAGTGATTACTCGTGCGTCTGATAAAGTATCACGTGAAATATATTTGATTGGCAATATGACACATCAAATAAGTGGAGCTAAATTACCCTCCAATCGACAAGTATTGCAAGTCTATTTTTATAATATTCGATTCGCCAAATTATCGCAGAAAGAAAGTGCAAGATTGGCAGTGAACGCTGTATCCCTTTTTTGGCTACAAGCCCGCTTACCGATCCGTGATTTGTACAAATGTGCTGATAAATTGATAAAACTGTACAATGAATGGCGACGTGTTTCTAAAAAGTCGTCGAAAGGGAAAGCGAACAAAGATCAGGCAGAATTTATCGAAAATTTGGACAATCTCTTCGACATTGCTCACAACAACGCGTTGCAGATGATTCGCATTGAAGAAGATCGGGAATTTTTATTGAAACAAAGACAAAAAGGGCGCCCCGGATGCATGATCGGAGTTGATATGCATTTATTCAGCCGTGAAAAGCGATTGCAGGAGCGAAGATCAAGAGAAGAGTCACGAAAGCGAAAGCACGATGAGTCTCAAAACGTAGATATTGGTAAATATTTTTAATTTGCATTGTATAATACATATCAATTATTGGAATGAATGAATTCCTAACTTCTTTTATGATTTCATTCAGCGATTGAAGAAAACAATAGTGCTAGTGAAAGCGATAATATTTCCGACGACAACGATCCAACAATGGACGTGGACGATTATGACACTCAACCAGAGGAAAGAAGAGGCCGTACGCAATTGATAACACCACGTCTTTCAGCCGCTCTGGATGATGCTAAGGTTTCCGATAGAAAAGCAATACATATAATAATGGCAGTGGCAGAAGCCTTGCGTGTCAACGTTGATGAGCATGTTGTCAATCGAACGTCTCTCCAAAATTTACGAAGAAAGCACCGTGAAAAATAATTTGAGAAGATTCAGGACGAGTTCGCCGAAGACGTAATTTACTTTACTTTTGGTTTAATTTTAATTATATATATATTTTTTTTCCGTAGATAAATAGTGCACAATCATTAGTTGTTCATTGGGATGGCAAATTAATGGAAGCAAAAGTAGGTAAAAAAAAAGTTGAGCGAATCCCAATTCTCGTCAGTTATAAAGGCACCGCAAAATTTCTCAGTGCAGCAATTGTAGAACCCGCCACGGGAGAGAATATTGCGGGCGCTGTTCGTAATGCTTTAATCAGTTGGAATATCATTGATCGCGTTGGTGCGATGAGTTTCGACACTACTTCTTCAAACACTGGTCCTAACAATGGTGCAATTGCATTCTTACAACAATATTTAGACCGGAAATTAATCAAACTTCCATGTCGTCATCATATTTTCGAAATTGTCTTGAAAACTGTTTTTGACTTAAAATACTCAGCGACCAGTGCACCCGAAGTTCCTATTTTCAATCGATTTGCGGAAGCTTGGGACAATCTCAATCACACTTCATTCAAATGCGGTCTCGACGACGAAATTGTCCGTTAAAAAATAAGCGAAGAGGATTGTGATGAAGTCAAACATGTCTGCTATCAAAATTTACAAAAAGATCAAATTCGCGCTGATTATAAAGAATTTCTACAGCTCACAGTCACATTCCTTGGTGGAAACGGTGGCAATTTTCGGACGTGTAGTTCAACGTCCCATGCAAGGTTTATGGGAAAAGCAATTTATTGCCTGAAAATATTTCTTTTTCGCGAACAATTCAAATGCACAGATAGACAATTGAGCGCGCTGCGAGATGTATGTATTTTTCTAGTTCGACTATATGTCAAAGTCTGGTATGGATGCCCAAATGCCATCACAGCTCCAAATCAAGATCTACAATTTGTAAAGGACTCGATCGCATACGCTGAAACAGATGCAGCAGTGTCCAACATAGTTCTATCAAAAATCAAAAACCATTTGTGGCATCTAGCACAGAAAACGTTGCTTTAGCATTTTTTGATCCTTCCGTTTCAGATGAAGCAAAGCGCAAAATGATCAAATGTCTCCAATCAAGTGAACCGAACGTAAACCTATTGGAGAACCGTCGAATTGCAAACGTTGAAGTTTTACGTTCCAGTTCATTGAGCGATTTAGTATCATATAAAACAAAATATTTTTTCACTGCATTTGGCTTGTCTGCCTGTTTTTTGGAAAAAGATCCATCGTTATGGGAAGAAGATGATGACTATCAAGACGCTTTGGAATTTTGTCGTAATTTGTTCGTCGTAAACGATGCTGCCGAACGCGGCGTCAAATTCATGAAAGATTACAATCGAATCTTAACAAATGACGAAAATCAAAAACAATTGGTATTTCAGTTCGTCGAGTCATATCGTCAGAAATTCCCTTCACATAAGAAATCCACACTCACTTAAATTTGCTTGTATTTAGTATTTTTCAGCTATAAAATTGTCTAACTTTGATATTTTTCATTAAATTTTGGATTTATAAAGCTCGTTGAAATGGTAATTTAATTGGCAATTTGATTAAATATTAAAAATCAACAACTAAAACTAGTTTTATGTATTAAAATTTAAGTATTTCAATAAAAACATTGATTTTTCCCATATATTTCGATTTTTCAAACTTTAAGTCTTGGGCGGCAGGCTCGAACGTTCTCCGATCGCTACCAAATTTTAATGCTAAGCATTTGGTATCAAAAGGAAACTTTTTCCGCCCAGCAATCGGAAATCTATTTTTAGTGGCCAGTCTAATGTTTATAAATTTTTATAAATATCATGATAGTAGTTAATAATATACAGATAGTTTGAGCTCGTCATGACACACCCCGTATAGATACTGCTTATTAGATTAGTAATATAAATTCATGTAATCAAATTTGCGATGATGATCTGTGAGAAATAACTTACAAGTAGATCAGGCTTACTTATGATCAGAATTTCTTTATTAAGGTTAATCGTGATCAGAAAAATACATACACATTGAAATGGTACTTTAATATATTAATTTCATTAAGTACATAATAAATACGAATTGGAATGTAAGATCAAACAAAAATAGGTATATAACTTTATGTATAGATCACACGAGCCTTTTATATAATAAACAATTTTTACAAACACTTTTGACTAGACATTGATTGTATAATCTTATTTTGCTAATCTCCATAAAACATCGAGAGATTCACTAGTACTCGTATGTATATAAACAAAGGCGCATATTCAGTCCACGGAAGTGTTCATGGCATTTAAAAATCTTTGGTAAAAATTCTTTCGTTTTCATTCCTCAATTACAGTTTAGGAAATAATAAGCCGAGTAACACTTAATAAGCTCTTGATTTTCAGACTAGATTCATATGGTACAGTTGTAAGTGCGTATTAAACAGGTGACTTCTCAGTAGTAATTTTCAATAACGGTACTGATTCCGTCCAAGGTATAACTTCGTCGTAATTCGAAAATTTTTGCAAATCCAAGTGCTCTGAATCATCTCTCCTAGGACTAGTTGGAGCTGAGACAGCTGTTGATATCTTTGGTATACTTAGAGTAGAATAAAGGGCTGGTACACTAGAACACACTGTATGTTTGAGATTTCTGTCATCTCTGGAAAACATTGAAAATTGGGACTGAGCTAAGGTGGCAGTCGAATTGGCCAAGTTTTCGATGCATGGACAAGAAGTGCTGGACGTCTTCCAAGCTTCGCTGCAATAATCACTTGAATTTTCTAATAATGAATTAATAGATTTTCGGCATGGGCTATTATCGCTTATAGATTGCAAACCTTTGCTGTTAGAACGGATTTTAATTTCGAAAATATCACTGCAGGCAAATCTTATCTTCTTCGGACTTTCGAAACTCATACAACGTGCCAGTGGACTTCTAACTGCACTGTTTCTGTTTTTAAGCGAACTTCTGGGAATTACACAGTGACCATTGCTATCGAGTTGTCCATTGGTAATAGGCTTTAAACCATTTATTATAGCCCGACGAATTTCCCTTTGTTGACTTCTTAGTAATCTTATTTCAGAGTTTTCGCCTATAAGCCAATAAGTTTGTTGTTCTCCTTTACCTTTCATTGAAACTAAACCTCTTTCAACTAAATGGTATCCACCCAATGCCTGTAAAAGTTCTCGACATTGTTTGCTACAATGCACTTTCAATGCTGAAAGAATAAAGTTTTTAGAATTCATTTATTAATTGCTGCTATTATAACTTACGTGTCCCTGTCGATTCCATACGACTAGCAGTATTTACTGTGTCACCGAACAAGCAGTATCTAGGCATTTTTAATCCTACCACTCCTGCGCATACGGGACCTAAAAAGAATATTTTGAAAATGCACTATTATGAGTAAAGACCGGATTATATGCAAAATATGCTATTTATAATTGCCTTATTTTATTCAAAAAAACATTAGATAAACCCAGAAAACTCATGATTTTGTTGATATACCTTTTAACAACAAAATTATGAGTTGTTACGTGTTCGTAACGGCTTCATTATTTGTCGCAAATTATAGTTTTTCCTTTGCTATTTTGTTATTTTAATTTTGAAACTACCTGTAGATATTCTTTTGTACTATCTTTCTCTGTTGCTTTCCCTCCACTTTGATAGTCGTGCGTGATATATTTATCGCGCAGATGTAAGACACCGCCGGATATCTATTAGTCGTGATACCATCGATCGAATTCCCGCTCTCGTTCACCACGTGGACTTGAATTAAAGGGCTTAATTATCGCTTTATTAAGAGTATCGATATCGTACCGAGCCCTCCTGCTTTAGGGTTTTATTAAAGTACCACGTATTTTATTGGAAGTACCAATTTATCTGAAAAGGGATTTTACGGTGATGAGAAGGGATCATTTCCCATTAACGACATATACGTTTTGTGTCTTCAAAACTACTAGAATATTCTGGTATCTAATTTCGAAGTTAATTTATTTGTTTTAATTTTTATTCGATTATTTACACCCTTAAATAGGTGTTTTTTCCTTGGGTTACTGAAGGTCCCACTTTTTTTTAAGTGGGACCTTCAGTAGCCTAAGGCTGTCGTTAAATAAAACCCTAAAGCAGGAGGGCTCGGTACGGTATCGACACTCTTAATAAAGCGATAATGAAGCCCTTTAATTCAAGACCACGTGGTGAACGAGAGCAGGAATTCGATCGACGGTATCACGACTAACAGATATTGGCGGTGTCTTACATCTGCGGGATAACAATAATATTTAATAATAATATTTCTTTATTGTCCGACGGGTTACCAGTTAAAGGACAAATACAATACAAAACATGTACACAGATTTCAACATTATTAAGAGCATATATGTGAATCTATACAAAACACAATACACATTCCGAAGCATAACCACACATATAATACAACAGTCATAACAATAGATTGTTCAATCCATCCATAAATATATCTTCGTAGTACAAATTTGCTGCTCTGCACATTCTCAACATCGGAGAATATCGGTATAACTCAGTCCTAGGTGATGGCAAAAGGAAGGTATGTCCATGCCTAGCGGATATCCTAGGAACGTGGAAGTTCAAACATGACAACAGGTAAGGCGCATCTATCCCACCATTAATAAGCTTCCATATAAATCTCGCTCCATGAGTCTCCCGGCGATAGCTCAGAGACTGAAAATTATGCCTATCCAGAAGTGAAGCATAATCGGAAGCGCATGGTGGGTACATTCCATCTAATTTAAAGGAGAGGAATTTCAAAAAGCGCCGCTGCACCTTCTCAATTGAAAGTTGTAAGTAAGTGTAGTGAGGTGACCAGACAGGTGACGCATACTCCAGTTTACTACTTACAAAGCTAAAAAACAATGTCCTTAATAGGGAGACGCTATTAAAGTATTTGCAGCACCGCATAATGAAGCCAAAACTCTCGCCGTAGAGACAGACAAATCATTGACATGAAACGAAAAACTCAAACGGGAGTCAAATGTTACCCCAAGATCTCTAATCTGATCAAATCTTATCAAATCGCAATCATTTATAGCGTATGTTGAAGCAATGGGACAGCTCTTCTTTGTGTAAGATACATAGAAACACTTTTTTTGGTTTAAGGTTAACTTATTATTGTAGCACCAGTCGACAATGTCATTTAAATTCTGCTGCAAAATTAATACATCGCCAACATCATTGATGCAGGAGTAAATTTTTATGTCATCCGCGTATGCAAGAACCGGGCAAGATAAGGACATAAGCAAATCATTAATGTATATTATAAATAACAGTGGTCCAAGGTTGGACCCCTGCGGAACACCAGATTTAGAGACATATTCAAATGAATTATAGCCATTGTACGACACATAATTGATTCTGTTGCTAAGATAGGATAACAGCAGTGTAAGCAATGAAGGGCTGCAGCCCGTATAAGATAATTTATTTAGTAAAATATTATGGTCAATCACATCAAATGCACTGGTCAAATCAGTATAAATAACATCAAGTTGTCCCCTCCTGTCCAATTCCTGCGCAATAGAGTGAGTAATGGAAACCAGATTTGTCACAGTTGAACGTCCACGATAAAATCCATGTTGAGACGTCGAAATGAGAGATTTTACATTAGAGTAAATGCAAGTATAAATATAGTTCTCAAATACTTTGGCAAAGTTTGAGAGTAAAGATATAGGTCTGTAATTCTGAAGCTGCTTCTTATCGTCCTTTTTGAAAACAGGAGTAATTCTAGAGCGCCGCCATACTTCAAGAAATGTAGATGTTCTAATACACAAATTAATTATTATAGATAGAGGCTTAGCGAAAGCAGAACGAGCCTCTCTGGCTAAAAAACCCGGAACCAAATCATCACCAGAGACATCATTTGAACGAAGCGAGGCCATAATAATAATTATTTCATCCTCAGATATGTATTGAAGAGAGAAAAGTGAATTACTACTCTCAGAAGCGTCCAAGTGAAAACTCGTACCTGCACCAAAAGCAGATGCAAACTTACGAGCAAAACCATCAACTATATCCCGAGGCGTATCAAGTACCAAATCCCCATCACGTAATGTGCTAGGTATTCTGGAAATTCCCTTCCTACTGCTAATAAACTGAAAAATGGTTCCAGGATTTGCCCGAATGGAGCTTTCAACATCAGTTAAATAACTTCAATAAGCCCGTGACACAAGGGTTTTACATAGGCCTCTCAAACGGTTGAATTCATTACAAAAAATCGGATTTTTTGTTGATCGCCATTTACGTCTGTAGTACAATTTTAGTTTCAAACTTGACTTTATTTCTGGGGAAACCATTGTGGATAACGAGAATTACGAACTGAGCAAAATTTAGGAACAAACCTCAAAAATATCATAAATAGTTTTATAGAAGTGAGTAATAGCAGCATCGACATCATCAAAAGAACAAAAAGAAGACCAATCAACGCCCGAAAGATTAGAACAAAGAAAATCAAGGTTAGCCTTGCGAAAATTATATCGCATATTATTGTTTGACAGAAACTGAGAGGAACGACCATTGGCCGCACAAAGGTTCAGTGAAACAGATAATGGCGGATGAAGCGGATCCTCCGGGACAAATGGCAAGTTGTCAGCAGCAACATCCATTACAGAATCAACATTAGATAAAATCAGATCAAGAAGCCGACCATTACAATTTGTTACAGAATTAAATTGTTGAAAGTGATGCATTGAACGGAAGCACTCAAAGCAACAACACTTAGGACATGACATAGGACTACTCAGGAAGAGAGGCAAATTGAAGTCACCAATAATAATAGTAGGCCTATCAAGTAAAATAATATTCAGGCGCTCAAACAATTCCTCAAACTGATGCAGTGAAATATCCGGAGGTATATACATTGCTGCCATACAAAAAGATGCAGAACTGACAGTAAAATTACAGAGAACAATATCAACCAATGGAACAAAATCAGTAATAGTACTTACATCCATGATTTCATAATTATATAGGGTTGAATGAGCAATAAACACACCACCACCAGTCGTACGATTTGTTAATGCAAAGTTTCGATCAGATCTTATAACATTAAATGAAGGTGGCAATATCTCAGAGCAATTTATGGAGCCATCCAGCCAACTCTCAGTGACAACAATTATGTCATATGAAGATCCAACTACACTAGTATAAAATTCATGCGTTTTAGATTTTAGGCCACGAGTGTTCTGATAATAAATGTTAATCACAGGTGGTAACCCACCGGACGAACTTAGTTTAACGAAGAAGAAGATACTATTGAGGGAATACCCTTTATATATTTGATTTTTATATCTGTTTCACCATTATCCAAGCGAGCTTTCAATTCCGTCTTAATTTCATTGTGAAGTTGAATCTGCATGGGCGTCCGATCCCTGAATACAGATATGCGACTAAACTTAGGATTATCCCTGAGCTTAGGTAACTGACGGACAACAGCTGTAACACTAGATTCAGATGAGAAAACAACTTTAATTGGACGCTTACGCTGAGACTGAGTAGGATCATACCTGCCAAGGCGAAATGTCTTTATATTAGCATCTGTTATCTCCAAAACCGAGCATATTTCACCAACCAACCCGTCATCTAATTTAGATTGCTCTATGCGAGAATCACAACAAGCCTCATTACAACCAAAAATGACAATATTATTTTTACGCTTTTCACGCTCACCAATCTCATGTATAACCCCCTCAATGTCAACAAGAGAATTCCTTGCAACAGGAGGGGACTCACGAATAGATTCCTTCAAAGCCCTAACTTCCTCCTGGAGAGAAGAAATGACGGACTTTAGGCCAGCAAGATCATTACCAAAATGTAAGCAATGCTTACAAGTCCAGGAATAACCGGTATTAGAATGAATCTTCCTTGCCTCAGCAGCAGAAACGTTAGCACACTCTATTCTATAAGGCTTGGCACAAATGAAACAGTTAACAGTTTTATGCAATTCCGCCGACTTACGACAACAGGAGCAATTCAACATTGTGACACAAATGTTAAAAACTAGGGAAAACAGAAGACACTCACTTCACGCTAGCAGTGCCCGTTGCAGCGACTTAGAATTAACAACACATAGGAAAAAATAGGCAACGGTAGGGATCTCGAACAGTGTACAAAGGTAAGAAAGAAGGAAGGAAAAGAGTAACCCCGTATTATGCGTCACAACGCAACAAATACTCCCCGACAAAAAGCAGAAAAGAGAAAAGAAAGCAAAAAAAGCACAAGCTATAATAAAAAGATTCAAGATATAGAAGATTTATACCACAAATGTTGCAGACTTACCGCACAAAATACAGCGCCCACTGTCACTGCACATATATATTAAGTACATCAATAGAAAGCGCAAAAATTAATCTATTATTTAATGTGAGTCTCAATAATGAGCGACCAAAACAACCCAATGAAACAACACTATAACTAAGAGCAAATCGAAACACATGCACACGCATCAACCAAATGGATAAATATATCACGCACGAAAATCAAAGTGGAGGGAAAGCAACAAAGAAAGTTAATACAAAAGAATATCTACAGGTAGTTTCAAAATTAAAATAACAAAATAGCAAAGGAAAAACTCTAATTTGCGGCAAATAATTAAGCCGTTACGAAGACGTAACAGAGTTTTCTAGGTTTATTTAATGTTTTCTGAATAAAAGAAGGCAATTAAAAGAAAATCATATTTTCCATATAATCCGGTCTTTAGAATTTATGAGTAGAGACAGGCATTCTCGGTCGGCTTACACTGGCGTAGGAGAGTATTGAAGTTAAATATGATTTTGTTTTTTGTTTTAAATTATGAAAAACGTTCTCTCAGAGAAACAATAGCAATTGTTATTTCGACTGAATTCCTTAATTTTTGGTACATATTAATCAAGAAACAAAAATTGATGCTAAGTTTACTTTAAAATTACAAAAATTAATTTAAAAATTAATTGAAAATACGGATCCAGGAGTATATAAACATAAATTTTATTTTCTAAAAAAAAGTATTTAATTTAGTTTTATTGCCTTACACTGAAAGGCAGATAGATTCCCGAATTAAATAAATAAACAAATTTAACTTAATAGTTGTTACAAGTTTGGTATAAATTGAAGAAATCACAATATGTAATACAATTGAATACAATTGAAGTGTGCAGTTCGTTTATATTGTTATTCACATATTCCGGTCTTTTCAATTTCAATGGAAATAGAAAAGGATGAAAAACTATAATAGGAATATTGATATTTATATATGTATATTCACATTTAAGTCACCTGGAAAATTGACTTGCATATTAGATTGCTTCTAGAATTTCCAGTTTTATGTGCAACAATTTCTCCACTTCGTTTTAAATTTCAATTGACATACGAGGGACGGTCAAGAAATTTCGGGAATCTGGCAACATTGTTTAGTTTAATAAATAATGCATGTGCACTGGTAGACTTCAATCTGTCAAAATATAATGCTTTTGTCAGATTGTCAAAATATCAGTCAGTTTGTACAGAGTTTTAAAGTTTGGTAATCGTATTGAAAATGTTCGTGCTATGATTTATTATGATTTTTGTTGTAGTTTAATTCACTACCAGCGCATAGAACGTTTAATTTCCGCATTTGGTAATAAAGCGCCATCAAAGACAACAACAACTTCGCTTCAAGATCAAGCAAGGGAAGGGCAGCCTATAACTTTTGTTATAGTGGAAAATATCGATGCTGTATGTCGAATGACTGAAGAAGATCGTCATCGATGAGATACAGCGTACATGTGCTAGCATAAACACGTTACATTCAGTTTTGCATACTCATTTGCTCGTGAGCAAACTTTCTTCTTGTTGGATACGGCATAATCTTTCCTCGACTCAAAACTATGATCGCGTAAAATAGTGCAAAGCAATGCTGAAAAAATTCAAGCACGGATCTTCTAAACATATCTATGACATCATTACAGGTGAAGAATCGGATATATTCTTATGAACCCGAAACAACACAACAATCCACAGTTTGGTGTTTCAAAATGAACTTCTGCTAACGAAAGTTATACGCTCGTGTAGCACTTCAGAAGATAAGCAAGCGGGATACTGGATACGATTTGACCTTGAAACTTTTTGACTGTAATCCTGACTGTATATGACCCTGAGTCATCTAAATTTGTCCTCTGCGATAAGTTTATCTCTGACATGTGTTGGTTTTCGTGCCGAAATGAGTTATCAAAACAAGTGTCCCTTGTTTTTTTCGTCTGGCTCTCACGTATGCGCAAGATTTGCAAAACAAGTCTTGCCTCGTGTGTGTTTTGTTTTTCACCTGGCTCTGACGTAAGCGGCTTTTAGATATGCCGCCATTTTGATTATTTACGTTTGGCGGCAAATTTAAAAAAGTCAATTTTGACAAGAGGCAAAAAACGGGCTGCCGTAGTTGTGGGAGCCGGACGGGGGGGGGGGGGGAGATTTGAACATAGTTCGTGTATCTAAGCAATAAAATAAATCAAAATAAAATTAAAAAAATGTTTTTCCTTTGTTTTCCTCAATCCACTTTCCTAAAACAAAATATGGTCTAGCTCAGGCTAAACTGGTCCCACTTTGGCCAAAGAAACGAAAAAATTCATTTGCTACACGAATTAAACAGTTCAGGTAAGAAACGGGCTGCTGCTGGTCGATACAGGTAGGCGCTAATTAGGCTTTCGTAATCACATTTGCTTAGATACACGAACTATGTTCAAATCTCCCCTCTCCGCCTCCCACAACTACGGCAGCCCGTTCTTTGCCCCTTGTCAAAATTGACTTTTTTGAATTTGCCGCCAAACGTAAACAATCAAAATAACGGCATATCTAAAAGCCGCTTACGTCAGAGCCAGATGAAAAAAAATACACACGAAGCAACTCTTGTTTTGCAAATCTTGCGCTTACGTCAGAGCCAGACGAAAAAACAAGGAATACTTGTTTTGATAACTCTTATCGGCACGAAAAACAACACATGTCACAGATAAAATTATTGCAGAGGACAAATTTAGATGACTCAGAGTCATATACAGTCAGGATGGCCGTCAAAAAGTTTCAAGGTCAAATCGTATCCAGTATCCCGCTTGCTTATCTACTCACTTCTAAACAAATGATTGCGTAAAAGGTTTAACGCCTACCGAAATTCTGTCGAGGATGGTTGATGTATATTGTGACTATTCTCTTTCAATCTCCGTCATGAGGAAATGGGTGGCTGAATTTAAATGTGGCGATGAAATCATTCGAAATGATCCACGCGAAAGACGTATGAAAAGTGCTACCAAACCAAAAATAATTGAAAAAGTGCACGATATAATTTTGAAAGTTCAGCGTACGAAGGTGCGTGAAATTGCTAATATTGGAAAAGCGTCGCTTACATTTTGCACAAGGAATTCGACATGAGTAAGTTTTATGCAAGATGGGTGCCCGCTGCGGAACATAAACGAACGCAAGAGTGATTTATTGCGTCGATATTTGACAAAGGATGAAACATGGATTCACTACTACACACCATTACACACCAGAATCGAAACAATGCAGCGGACAAAAGTCGGTTCTTCAGCTCCGAAGAAAGGGTTCGTGTTCTGGAATGCGAAAGGAATTCTGAATAATTATTTTGAAAAAGATAAAATAGTAGTTGAGGAATACTATTCTAACCTACTAACGAATCTGGACGCAAAAATTCATGAAACCATATCCAGCTTGCAGAAAAAAAAAACATCTTCCATTAGAACGACGCACGTGTCCAAAAGAGTGTCTTGGCGATGGAAAAATTATGGAAGAATTAAGAGTGTCTTGGCAATGTGAAAATTGAAGTATTTACACTATGGAGTGTGGAATATCACCCTATGCCTCAGATTTGGCTCCCTCGGAGTTCCATCGCTTCCCATAGCTCAAAATATTCCTCGCTGGTCAACGGTGTTTTATCCAATCAGGAAGCGATTGCGGCTATAAACATATACTTTACAGCACTACCAGCGGAGTAATACAGGAACGGGACAATGGAACTGGAATACGCCTGAATGAAATGTATCAATATTAAAAGATAGATGTTATGTTGAAAAATAAATCGTTTTTGACAACATTGACATTTTCACTCTCAGGCAGAGAATATTTCGGATTACCCTCGTAACTGAATGCCTAATATACGTAGTTAGAGATGCTGGAAGCTGATATAAACAGCAAAATTAGAAAGACAACAAAAACTTTTAAGTTGGACAATTGCGTAACGATTGGTGGTCCTGTATGACAAGCTTCATCTTTTAAATTTAATTCTCGCGATTGCTTTCTTCTTATTTAAAATGTGTGGTGCACGAAAACACATATCTAGATATGTGGAATATTTAATAAACAAGTATAGTTTGTGTAAATATGCTTTTACGACGCTAATTTATTCGAATTTTTTAAAGAAAAAAATAAGCTATTAAAGGCCGAAATCTTAGCGGTTAAAGCGATGGTATGGCAAACCATGATCGTGGGTTCGATTCCTACTTAAGGCAAATTTTATTCTATAAAAAATTCGAATTAATTGGCGTCGTAAAATGTAGAAAGCATATTTACATTTACTTTACTTCGCGAAAATGCAAGAAATTTGCACAACTGCCGACTACGGACAAGATATATATCATCTGTTTCCTTGATGTGGCTTAAGGTATTCTCAAAAAGATTCGAAATCACGACCTTTAATAGCTTAGTGGTTAAAGCGATGGTCCGGCAAGCCACGATCGTTTGTTCGAATCCTACTTAAGGACGAACTTTTTTTTTCTATAAAAAAATTCGAATAAATTAGCGTCGTAAAATGTAGAAAGCATATTTACATTTACCTTACTTTGCGAAAATGCAATAAAGGATGGTTTTGTGTTATGTTAATTAATCGGTGCCCTATATTCATGACAAATATAATGTACTTCATAATCTACTTTAAAAAATTACCTGAATGAATTCCTATTCGTAGCATGAGTCGCTCGTTTGGTCGATGTCTTATAGTGAAATTTTTAACTTCTGATAAAAGATGTAACGACATTGTTGCGACTTCTGCAGCATGTTGATTGTCATTGCGTATTGGTAAGCCACTAACCTGTATAAAAGCAGTAGTTGAGATGTATTGGATATTATTACAAGATAAAAATAAAATTTTTAGTACAGTTATTTAATTCGATATTAATGATTACAAAAATGCAGCGGCTATTAGATAGAGATAAAAACGTGTATGATTGGCAGTTATCTTTTCAATTAGAGAAAGTAGACACTAAGCTATGGTACCGAAGCGTTTGCTTCTTTTCACATATGGCGGGAAATATAACTATATATATATATATATATATATATATATATATATATATAATCCAATAATCCCTTCTACCATAACAATGGTGTAGGGCGTTTATCTTCTAGCCTTTTATAAACGTTTTCCATTCATTTCTATTCCTTGTCATGTTCTTCGCTTCTGTCCATGTTTTGTCTTTCCTTCCCAGTATTTCAGCTATGACATCATTCCATGTTGTCCTTGGCCTTCCTCTTCTTTTATTTTTCATTATCCTTGCTTCCCATATCCTTTTTGTTTGTCTTGTATTTTCCATTCTATATAAATGTCCCCACCATCCTAACTGTCTTTGTTCAATGTATTCTAGCACTTACTGCATTTTTAAATCTTTTCGTATTTCCGAGTTTCTTATTCTGTCCATCCTTGTAACTCCTCTAACTCTTCTTAAATACTTAATTTCTACTGCCTGTAATTTATTCATTTGTTTTCTATTTAATATCCAGGATTCACAGCCATATGTTAATATCGGTCGGTAAATTGCCTTATATACTTTTAGTTTTGTTTCTCGGAATATCTCTTTTTTGTTAATGAAATTAATCCTCATGCTGTGGTACAGCTTTGTTGTTTTTTCTATTCTTTGATTAATCTCAGCGTCCTGGGTCCCTTTTCCATCAATTCTTACTCCTAAGTACTGAAATGTTCTCACTTGTTCTATTTCAGTTCCTTCTATTACAATTTTCGTATCTACCTGTTCATCTCCCATTACCATTACTTTAGTTTTGCTCTTACTCATCGTCATTCCACTGTCTTTTAGTGTAATATTCCATGTTATTAAGTTACGTTTCAGATCTTCCTCATTGTCGGCTATAACTACTATATCGTCTGCGAATGCCCCTTCCGAAATTTCGACTGCATTCAAGTTAAGGTGTCCAACCCTGAACTTTTTACTTTTGCTTGTACACTTTTTGATAATGTCATCCATATAAACAATGAACAGCATTGGGCTCAGACTTCCCCCTTGGCGCAGTCCCTCGTTTGTTTTAAATATCTCCGATTCTAAATTGTTAGCTATTACAGCATTAGTATTGTGGTTATATATTTTCTGTATTAATCGTCTTATTTTGCCATTGACACCTCTTTCTTTAATATATTCCATAATCTTTCTCTTGGTACTTTATCGCATGCTTTTTCCAAGTCTATAAATGATAAGAATACTTTCTTCTGTTCTCTAGAGGCTTTTTGTATTATTTGTTTCACAGAGAATATTTGGTTTTGTGTGCTCTTTCCTTTTCTAAACCCACTTTGTGACTCATGTAACGTATTTTCGAGTTTTGTTCTTAGTCTTTTATCTATTATTTGCTCGAGAATCTTCATTGCAGTACTTAGAAGGGATATTCCTCTGTAATTATTGCATTTTTTCTTATTTCCTTTATTCTTGTATATTGGTACTATCAATGACTTCTTCCAATCGTTTGGTATTTCCTCTTCTCTCCATATTCTGTTATATATTTTCCACATTAATTCTCTTCCTTTTTGACCTATATATTTTATCATTTCTGCCGTAATTTTGTCACAGCCTGGCGCTTTTCCATTTTTCTGTTTTTGTATTACTTCTTCCAGTTCGTCCATGGTAATTATTTCTTCAGTCTCTTCTTCTCCTATTATTTGTTGTTCACTAGCATTCTCGTTTTCCACTCCTCCGCTTAACAATTCCTGAAAGTATTCTTTCCACCTTTCTATAATCTTCATTCCATCGCTTAGGATCTCTCCCTTCTTATTTTGTATATAATGTGTAGATTGTGACCTTTCTTCATTCCTTACTGATTTCAAGACTCTATAAAATAATTTTTGGTTCTCTTTACTGTTTTTTTTTCCATCTTTTCCCCAAATTCTTTCCATGTCTCCTTTTTTGCTTGTACTACTAAATGTTTCACTTTTTTTCTTTCTTCTTTATATATATCGTATTTTTCCACTGTTTGTTCTGCTAGGTATATTTTCCATGCTTTTTTCTTTACTGTCTTTGATGTCTTATTTCATTTGTCCACCATTTTGTTTGTTTTTTCTTTTTATTTTTCCTTACGCCACATATCTCTTTCGTTGTAGTTATTATTATTTCTTTAAATCTATTCCAAATTTCTTCGATATTTCCATTAGTTTCTATATTTTCTACTCTTTCAGTTATCCTTTTATAACTAACAGATATAAAATACGTTTCGAAAATAATTTGAAGCATACTAGAGTGGGAAAACCTCATTATATGTATAATAATGTTTTTAACATTTTTAATAATATCTAAAATAACTTGAAATCAAGTTTCGGAGGCTCCGGTTTAGAACGTATTTCGTGATTAATAATTCGCAATATTCATGTGTCAAACATTTAATGAAAGAGACATTTAAGTGGCGTCAGTATGATTTATTTAATTTAAAATTCACGAAAAACGTTCTACAAACCGCAGCCTCCTATTACCTCAATTCATTTTGATCTCTGTTATCATTAAAAACGCTTGCATTCGTGGCAATTTTCACATAAATACGAATATGCACTTGTATTATGTTTTCCAAACTAAATTTTGAATAATATTTTTGATATTATTTCAAATGTTTTTATACGAATAGTGAGATTTTTCCTACTCCAGTATGTTTCAAACTTTTTATTGTGTATTTTATCGTAGTTGTTTGACTTATAGCGGAGACACGTTAACATAGGTTCCTCTCTATTAGTACTGTGTTCGTCCGTTGAAAACCACTTGTCAAGGCTTACACTTGTCATGGTGATGGCGCTGGTTGGGCTGGCGCTTGTGATGTTGGCATTAATCAATGGGTGTAGTAGTCATTGACTGTATGCGATAGGTAGTCGTTTTTGTGAAATTTATTTGTCAGGTATAAATCCATAGCAGGATGAAACACGGGTGTGCATGTGAGAATGAAAATTTTTACACAAATATGTACATGTTTTGTCGTTTCCACACATATACTCCGAGTCAACTGACTGGCTTCACAAAACATGCAAACTTTTGGAATCTATATTAAATCTATAATTAATTTCTGAACAATGATTTGCGAAAGTTGAATCTGTTTTCTCTTCTTTATGACTTCTCTCGTGTTCTTTCATCCTAATTTTGAACGTCCTTCTCGTTTGTCCTATGTATATCTTATTACGATCTTCACATGTTAACTTATATACACCAGAGTTTGATTATTTGTCTATTTTATCTTTTTTGTTTTTAATAATCTAATTAAATTCTGTATAGTATTGTCTGTTTTAAATGATATACACTTCGCGTCAACTGAGTAGCCTCACAAGAAAAAGATACAATTTACACAATTATTTTAGGAATAAAGGCAACTATAGTATTTTTATCGTTTAATTGCTCGACACTATAGTATTAAATACAATTTTTAACATCAATCGCACTTCAATTAAAAGAGTTGGTGTAGCTGTCGTGACATCTAAATAGCCTCACACGAAAAAAAAGGACAACTCAGGTTGTGTATATGGAAATAGTACTACAAAATTGAAAGCTGTATAACTAACGAATTAATGTAACAAAATTAATAATGAGTGTGCCCCTTGCGAATAACCTCAAATATTCGATTTGGTAACGAATTGAACAAAGTGTTTCAATATTCTTGTGGGATGACGTTCCAAGCAGCCTTTATTGCGTTGCTTAGTTGTACAGTGTTATGATACTGTTGACCACCACCATAGAATTGTCTCGTAAGCCATCTCCGGACATTTTCAATAATATTTAAATCGGGTGATGCACTAGGCCTCTCTAGGACTTATACTACCTAGGACCTAGGACCTATATTTAATTTTCGGATCAAACCATCAGAAACCGTCTGAGGGAAATGGATCTTCATAGCTGCAGGCCTGTGAGACGCCCAAAATTAACTAATGCCAATAGAATGGCTAGAAGAACTTGGGTTAACCAACGACTAGCAGAAAATTTTCAATGGGAGCATGGTTTATACACCGATGAATCCAGATTCTGTTTATTTAGTGATAATCGTAGAGTAAGGGTCTGGAGAACTCGAGGAGACCGTTATACACGCGAGTTTACAAAAGCTGTGATGCCTTTTGGCGGCGCTGGTATCATTGTGTGGGCGGGCATTAGTTTGAATGGACGTACGAACCTCCATCTCTTTGAAAACAATGTCAATGGACACATATACAGAGATGACATTATTCAGCAATATGTGGCCGACTTTCGTGAGGCTGTGGATGATAACATGGTTTTTATTGATGATAATGCAAGACCTCATCGTGCACAAATTGTAATGCAAGCAATAAATGACCTCCATATCTATACCACCAACGTCTCCCGACTTGAATCCAATTGAGCACATTTGAGACAGACTTCAAGAACAGCTCAACGAACATAATCCACCCCCAGTTAACGTGCAACACTTGCGGGAAATTTTACCGCTGTGTTGGAGAAGAGTGTCACAAGAACACATTAATAATTGCATTATGAGTATGCCCCGAAGATGTACAGCTGTGAGAGATGTCCGTGGCCATTATACACGATTTTAGAATTAATTGTTACAGAAAAATGTTTATTTTAGCTATTGTTAAAAATGTTGCTTATTTCATTTTTGATCATTTCTTAGTAATCTAACGATTTTTCTGAATAAATATACTTGAAAATTTTAAATTGTTGTGTACAATTATGTATCTAATATAATACACTACAAATATTTACCCATACTATCTAAAAAATACAAAAAAGTAAAAATTCCTTATTTATTTTTGAGTAGTTTATTATCTAGCTTCAAATGAAAAAATTTCTTTCTATATTTATAGTCGTATACGGGGGATGTTTTCAAAGTTCTGAGAATTTAGCTATAATTTTCATCAATATTACAATGTATTTTTTCAACATAATCGCCATTTAATTGAATATGTTTATCCCAACGATAAATTCATTTTTTAAGCCGTCCCCAAAGAACTTTTTCGGTGTCTCCTCAGTCCACTTATTTATGCCACGTTTTACGTCAAATTAAACTCGCAAAACGAACACCTCGTAAAGGTTTTCTCAAATCTGGGAAGAGATGAAAGTCACTTGGGGCGAGATCCAGTATATAAGGTGGCTGGGGAAGCAATTCCCATCGTAAATCATGCATTATACTGTTGCAATAATGGACGCTTATGCAACTTCCCAGGTCATTTTCTGATGAGTGTCTGTCGCAGTGGTCCGGTTAATAACTTCGAACAATATTTTGCGTTAATTGTAGTACATTTCGCCAGATAATCCATAAGAATAATCTCTTCGCAATCACGCAATCCCAGAATACAGTAAGCATTACCTTTCCAACAGACGGAACTGAACGCGCCTTAAGTGGAGGCCCTTCTTAGGGTTTACGAAATTCTTTGGATTAATTTTTCATCTCACGATTGAAATAAGGAATCTACGTTTCGTCAGTGGTTATTATCTGTTGCCAAAATTCATCACGGTAACGGGCTAACAGTTCTTGAAGCTGACGACAAGTGTTAGATCTATTAAGATTCCGCTGTTCCGGTCCCAACAGTCTTGGCACCCAGCGGGCTGAAGCTTTGCTTACGCCCAAACAATCATGTAAGATCTCATGAACTTGTCGTCTACCTATTCCTAGGCGTACACTAACTTGAAAAATAGTCCTTTGTCTGTCCTCTTTCAGTAGGTTCTCCCCGGGAGTAACGTTTCTTTCATTTACCGACGTGCTCTGGCGTGGTTCGTCTTCTACTGATGTTCTACCACTTTTAAAACCATCGAACCACCGATATACAGTACTTCTGTATATTGGTAGACTAACCAATATTTTCTGAAGTTTTCATATCCTCTCTCCACAAAAAGATTGCTCTTTGAGATTTGGCCGCGTTTTACATGGTTACACAATCAGTGCTACAAAAATGCGTTTATACCGGTCGAACACCTAAATCAAACTGAACGATATTGCACTGGATAGCTGCATAAACATGTCAAGATTTGTCTATCACCAATAGAATTGCTTATAAGTCCTGTGTAATTTAATTAGAGCACAATTCCCAGAACTTTGGAAACATCCCTCGTATATTTATATATACACTGCAACATCAACAATAATTTTATATATTATGTTTCTTATTATAATAAAACACGTTTATACGTTTGTTTCAAATACGTTTTAATAACACTACAATTGTTTCGCCAAACATTGGCTTCATCAGGTGATGATAGTCTGATAATACAAGGTATGAGTCTTTGAATTTTGTTTTGTGGTCGAAGTTGCCTCCATTTCCACTCCGTTGTTTTGTATCTCCCAGGGTTGTGGCGTGTTTGAGTCTGAATTAATCGTGCGTTGTTGTGTTTTTTTGTGCGGTCCTGTGTGTATTGTGTGTGTAAAGTCTGTGTGTCAGTCGCTTTTTTGCGCGTTTAAGTCATGTGTGTTCGTTTGTTGGTCATCATCACATTTTTTTTGCGTTTCAGTTGTGTGTGTGTTTAATGTTTTTTATTGTAAAGTGTTATTATTGTCTGTGTTTGTGTTACGAAGTATTGTATCTGTTCGTTTGTTGCGTTTGTCGAGTGTAATGTTATTAGCATATTGCCTAAGGCAAGTGCTAATTCGTCAACTGTGTTAAGTGTTGTTTTGTTTTGTCTTTGAGTCCAGGGATTAGTTGTTGGGGGTGGTGCTGGTATGTATTTAGGTTTGGGTGTGGTTTTGTTAGCTGGGTTGTTAGGATTGTTAGGACAGTTGATGAATGTGGATAGGTGAGGACCACCGCAGTTTGCACACTTTGGTGGGGTTGTTTTGGTCTTGGTACCTAAGTGTGTCGAGTGTTCGTCGCCGCATTTCATGCATTTGTAATTAATATTGAAGTTTTTGTGGTGATGTCCGAAAGTCTGGCATTTGTGACATTGTATTATGTCTGTCCGTTTATTTAAGGGTTCTATTTTGATTGCAAGTCCGCAGCAGTCGCGTAAGTTGTAAATTGACTTGTACTGCCTCGTTAGTTCGATTAGTGCCAGTGGTGCAGGTATGCCGTGTTTACCGTTCATTCTTTTAATATTTAATGTCGGGTAACCTTGGTCCGTCAAGTCGTCGGTGATGTCAGTGTCTGTGATAAAGGTAGGACTGCCACGCATAACTACCTTTAGTGTCTTTTCGCTACTCAATTGAAAAGTGTAAAATTGTATTTGTTCATTGTCGAGTATGTGTTTAAGTTTTCGGTGGTCTTCGTCAGTTGTCGGTTCGATGTGTATGCCTGGTTTCACCAGTTTGTTTTCTACAGTGTTAATGTTGTTTGATTTAAGTATGTGTCGTATGTGTGTCTATTTGTCTTTTTCGGTTACTATTATTGGTGCAATTTTGTGTGGTTTTCGTGTTTCAGTTTTTGTGTTATGTGTGATGTTGGTTTTGTCACTTACCCTGGGTGTACTGTTTGATGTTGACGGTTGTGGAGTGAATTCAGAGGTTTCTTCTTCCATTTTTCCTCGGTTTTGGTGGCGTCGTATGAATTTTTTATTTCTATTGGTGTACCTGCGTGTTCTGTTTTCTGTTCCTTCGCTGTTTTTTTTTGGGTTTGTGAATGCGTCGGTGATTGTGTTTTCATTTTCTTGTTCCGGTTGGCTTTTTGTCGGTTTTATTGGGCTTGTTTCTTCTGTGTGAAATTCAATTTTTACCGTCGGATTGTCGCGATCTACCATAAATATTTGGGATTGATTACGCAAAAGTCGTTGGATGTCTTCTTCCTCGGCGGTTTCTTGTATTATTGTTTCAGCGTCTCTAAGTTGCTGATCGGTACATCTTCTTCTGAAGTTGGGGCTCAGCGCCAAGTTAGTGATGTAAATAATATTTTTATCTGCTTCTCCGGCCATTTCTTCCGGGTTCGTTTGACGAATGTCGTCGTAGGTTCTCTCAGCTGGTATACTGCTCGATCAGAAGACGCAGTGAGAATGATAATACAATAAAACAACTTAATATATATAGTCTCACACTCATGTATGTAACACATTAACAGTGGGGATGTAATGTAGATATTAGAATTGAATTGTAGGAGGGGTGAAAAATTAAATTCAGTTTGCTCATTTAACTCTACGCCTAATTTGTTGTATCTATTGATTTGATTTCTAACGTCTCCAATAAATTAAGTTTTTTGCTCTTATCCTGTACATGTAAAATTTTATAATCTATATTAAATTTATGATTTAACTCTAAGCAGTGGTTTGCGAAAGTGGAGTCTGTTTTTTTGTTTATATAACATTTTTCGTGTTCCCTTGTCCTCTGTTGGAAGGTACGCCCCGTCTGACCCACAATACCTTATTACACTCACAAGCCAACACATAGACCCCCGATTTTGACCCTTTATCCGTTTTATCTTTGTCATTCCTAATATATTTTTGGACCGAGTTATTAGTTTTGTAAGAAATAAACCCATTGCTAACTTTTTTGATTAGTTTACCTGTTTTAATAGATGTATTTCCTATATATGTAATGGTGTTGTACTGTTTTTTATATTAGACGGTATTTTAGGGTAGATTAGAGAGAGAGCAAGTTTTTTCTGTTTTTGTTCGAGAATTTTATTAACTAAATTTACTGTATATCCATTATTGATTGCTATAGTGTATATTTTATTTAATTCAATGTCAAAATTGATTTTGTTCATAGGTACGTGAATTAGCCTATGTATCATAGATTCCTATGCTGCTAATTTATGTGAAGTGGGGTGAAAAGAGCTCGCGTGTATTGTTGTGTCTGTATGTGTAGGTTTGTGGTATATTGCAAAATCGTGTCTACCTGTTTTGTTTGAAATGGTTAAATCGAGAAAATTAATAGATTTGTCTTTTTCTATTTCTGTAGTAAATTTTATATTAGGATGAATCGTGTTAATGTGTTCTTGGAATATTTTTATTTGCCTCTCTGTGCCCTTGAAACAAACCAAAACGTCATCTACGTACCTGTACCAATAAATGCATTTGTTAAATAGCGGGGATTTACGAATCTCATTTTCAATAGAATCCATAAATATCTCAGCCATTAGGGGGCTTAACGGATTTCCCATCGCTAATCCCGATGTTTGAGTATGGTTGAATCGACAATAATTTTGATTAAGACAATTCACGTACCTATGAACAAAATCAATTTTGACATTGAATTAAATAGAATATACACTATAGCAATCAATAATGGATATACAGTAAATTTAGTTAATAAAATTCTCGAACAAAAACAGAAAAAACTCTCTCTAATCTACCCTAAAATACCGTCTAATATAAAAAAAAACAGTACAACACCATTACATATATAGGAAATACATCTATTAAAACAGGTAAACTAATCAAAAAAGTTAGCAATGGGTTTATTTCTTACAAAACTAATAACTCGGTCCAAAAATATATTAGGAATGACAAAGATAAAACGGATAAAGGGCCAAAATCGGGGGTCTATGTGTTGGCTTGTGAGTGTAATAAGGTATATGTGGGTCAGACGGGACGTACCTTCCAACAGAGGACAAGGGAACACGAAAAATGTTATATAAACAAAAAAACAGACTCCACTTTCGCAAACCACTGCTTAGAGTTAAATCATAAATTTAATATAGATTATAAAATTTTACATGTACAGGATAAGAGCAAAAAAACTTAATTTATTGGAGACGTTAGAAATCAAATCAATAGATACAACAAATTAGGCGTAGCGTTAAATGAGCAAACTGAATTTAATTTTTCACCCCTCCTACAATTCAATTCTAATATCTACATTACATCCCCACTGTTAATGTGTTACATACATGATGGTGAGACTATATATATTAAGTTGTTTTATTGTATTATCAAACTATCATCACCTGATGAAGCCAATGTTTGGCGAAACAATTGTAGTGTTATTAAAACGTATTTGAAACAAACGTATAAACATGTTTTATTATAATTTATAATGGAGTTTCAACATGTATCTGCCAAGTCAATTAATTATTATGTTTCTGTTCCAGAAATTTTTAAAGTGGAGCTAATTAGATAAAAGGAAGGAGTGTTTAATAAATACATCACGTTATCAAAGAAGAAATACTTACAACCATATAGGCATCTCCTATAGTTTCTACTTTATATACATCATAGTTTTCGATGATTGAGTCGAAGCACGTGTATAAATCGTTTAGAAAGTCCACTACCTAGAATAGAAAATAAAGCAAAAAGAACACTTCTCGAACTAAAGTTTGAAAATTTTAAATTTTAATGGGTTGAAGATGCATACTTTACCAAATTTATTAAACTATCCTTTATATACCGTCGTTATTCATTATAAAATGATAAATTCTTATATCTTATACTTTTAACAGCTATGAAGGTATTTGCCTAAATGCCAAGTGTGAATAAATAAATGATAAAGGTAAAGAAAATACACACTTGGTTATTTGTTTCACTGCAATTTTATTTACAAAATACGGACAAATTTGTTTCGAACTTCACAGTTCATTCTCAACTGAACAAGAAAGGTTTACTTAAAATATGAATAGATAATTTGAAAAGTGGGAGTAACACTGTGAAACATAAACGTGAGTTAAGTATTATTGGGGTTTTCCTAGTAATTAACGAGAAACAGCCTTAATAATAGGGGAGATTACAAACTCTGTTTGTTCATTTACTATATTTAATGATTTGTTTATTGCTTTAGATATTTCCATTATTTCCAAAAAGTCTAATCGTTTACTTTTATTTGCAGAGTGTAAAATTTCAAAATTATTTATTGATACCATGTGTTCTTCATTTATACAATGCTCGGATATACCTGAACATTTCTTGGAATATAAAATTGCTTTCCTATGTTCTTCTATTCGTGTGCGAAAACATCTTCCAGTTTGACCTATGTAGAAAGCGTCACAGTCTAAACAATTTAATTTATACACGCCACATTTATCTGCTTTTTGAATTGTATCCTTATTATTTGTCCAAAGTTTACCTAAATTTAATTTATTGACTATTATAGTTTTTATGCCTAAATTAACTAATCTATTATTAATTTTATTCGTGGTCTTTCCTATGTAATTAATTAAACGATAATTACTTGGTTCTAATTGGGGGGCTGCATAAAAGAATTTATTAATCTGTTTATGTTTTTTCTTTGAAATTAATCTATTAATAATATCAGGACTGTATCCGTTGTTTACGGCTAGACATTTCAAGACTGCAACTTCTTTATCAAAATTTGGTTTTGATAGGGGAACGGAGAGTAATCTATGTATGAAACTGTTGAAAGAAGAAAACTTAATGCTATCGGGTTGTTTGCTATCTGCAGATATGAGGGTGTCAGTGTATGTGTGTTTTCTGTAAATACTGTAATCCAATTTGCCATTTGATTTTGTTAATGTAAGG